>LUCM01006842.1:81001-123977 GCA_008360955.1 Fasciolopsis buskii
TCAAAGTGCAAAGTGCTGTTACAGGACTGGACGACAGTAGTGCCGAACTTGGTAATGCATTGAGAGGAAATGAAGAATGTGGACGGTTGTATATACCTTGGTAGCTGCATGTCAAACGATGCTAGCTCGACGTTATAGAAAAAAACGCTTATCGAGGGCTCGAGCAGCTTACGTTGTACTCAAGCACTTGTGACGTCAGCCGAGTGCGTAATGTGGTCACGAATCCAGTACTAGGTGCCTGCTCTCAGAATGCTTTATTTTAGCGTATGAAACTTAGTAAACCACGCTGGTTGGGTCACGTATTGCGTATGGCGAACACTCGTCTACCATATCGTGCCCTATTTTGTGTTCCTCCTAAGGAATGGAAGAAGCCATGTGGAGGCCAACAGATGACGTGGCAACGTGGAATAAGAAAATGTACAGCGAACTTAGGTAAAGTAGGTGTCTCATGCCTTCGTGGTTGGGGTCCGAAAGACTCGTCGATTTGCTGGCTGGAGACACTTAAGGATATGACAGTGAACCGTGAACAGTGGCGATCGTGCTGTCATTTTCTATTGAATCAGAATGGTTGAAAACACGTGAGTTTGTACAGTAAGACTGTATTTCGTGTGTTAGCTACAGCAGCATCTTTTCCCGCCTGTGTAGGTCCAATCCCTGTTCCCCTTGGATATTCACTCTTTTTATATAAACGTGTAACTCTGGCGAAAGGCAGCTGTCAGTGAGACTTTCCTTGCAGTTTAACGCTGAACGATGATGACGATGATGTTACTCATCTTCGGGACGCGAGAATCTAGAAACAGTAGGTTTTTATCATATTCTGTCTCTTTAGAGTACTTGATATCCATAAAGACTTCGTTAGTGGCCTTGAAGGTTTTTTCTGCTTCACATCGTTTGATAATCATGAAAGATCATTATTCTTTTATTTCGTATCGTGTATATCCGAACGTACCTTCATGGCTATAGAGGGCTCCCGGAAGTCTTAGGGTTCCCCTTAGACTATTCATTTTGGGCACACCTTGACACGTTGAGGTAGTAGGATTCGTTTTCATAACATACACATCAACACATCCGGACGAGCTCACATGAAAATGGTTGGGACAGTTCAATCACTAACTAAAATTTTGTTATTTATGTCTCTCAGTTACTTGCAAATAATGTATAGGGTTAATCTTTCCAAGCTTAACTGCAGTTCGTGTGTTTTTCACGCCCGAACCTCAGATCATCTGGCCCGATGATTCCTGAGTGTGAGGTTTGCCAGATGACCTTCAATTTTTCGTTAGTTTCTGAATAAGCTTCATGCTCAGCTAGCCCCTTGTTCAGTTTCCTCTTATTCACTCCATATTCGGTTATTTTTCATTGATTAATATTATCATTCCCCGGGAAATCTTTGTTAACACGGGATCGGAAGTTCATTTGGAGTACTCATTTTGTGTCTGTGAAGAGGTCAGCTGGCTATCGACTAACAATCGATATTAATGTCAACCGTCTTTCTCCTGTGTGTTCTTTGTCTAGGGGTGTGATTTCCATCCAGAACTCAGTCACATCTCATGTAGTGGGAGGGGACTGGAACAACGGCTTTAAACTGAACCCAGTGAGCATTTAGTGAAGTTGATTCAGCTCACAGAAGTTGGGCTGCTACTTAAGTTAGGATTGTTGAAGCCCATGCGGATATTTTGTTTCTGTACTCTATTTTGGGAGGCGAGGATACTGATGAGTATAGTGGACGCATATATATATATATATATATATATATATATATATATATATATATATCACCAGAATCGAATCCGTAGCATATATATATATATACCATGAGTTTTTTCCCCATTTAATGCATCTAACTGCTTGCCTATGTTTCATACTTACCGATGCGCATCGTCATGACAATCCACTAGGCTAGCGAAATTAGAAATTCACGATAACAATGGCAGTCAGTCCGAAGCAAGATGAACACGTTCGTCTGGTTACAGTTTCAGAAGTTACAATCTCAAATACTGGATTAATACACACCTTTCAAAAAAGGCCAGTTATTATGAATCACGTTCTTTTATACATTGTGGCAGGACTAGCGGATTTCACACCTAACCTGACATTTTATCATACTCTTGTTCGTCTATCGACCCAGTAGTCATGACAAGCTGAAAAACATATTTCGGTTTCTTTGGTGCACACAGGAACGCCAGACATTCATTCAGATTCACAACGCATTTAAAGTCTCGTTTTTATGTTATGGTCACGTGGAAGAACATGTGCGTACTTGTGTCGTACTTCCCTGTGTGCTTTTGTGCATGGTGGCTGGGATCTGGAACCCAGTAGGACCGTTTTGAGGCCAGAGTCAAGTGACGAATCAGTAAAACAAATGACACCGGCAAAAGGTTTGTGGTTACCTAACGGTATATCATCGGTGCATCCAATTGTCTATGCAGGAGACAAGAAGCTTTGGCGCACAATTGTGTATTCGTTTTTTGCGCCTTCCGCTTCGTCACACGTCCAGGCACCGCACATCAGTCGACCCGTTTGAAGTGGGCATATCCGGTAAGATAGTCGGCATATCGATTTTATTCGAACATCAATCACTAAAGTATATGTATGATGACTACTGTTGTTGTCCGCATTACCATTCACTAAACCAAGACCGCTTACTTGAAACCTGTCCATGTTGAAGCATTCCCCCACATATACATGCATATCTAAGGTAATGCTACTCGGATGTAGCATACATAGCGTCAGTAGTAGGCATCCTGTGTCTAATGCAATCAATTCCTGTTAATCCCGCTACTTGTCGGGAAGATACGAACCGCGTCGTTCACACAATTCCCAGCCGATCACTATGACTATTTGGCGCACAGGACATTTGCTATTGGAGGAGGGGTAGGAAGAGGGAGATCCAAGAGTCCTAACGAAATTGACTCTTTAGCATTATTCAGCCTCTTTGTTTCCTTTTGGCATTATCGTCTCGCTGTCCTGGTGCTGGTGATGTGGGTTTGGACAAGGGACGATGAATCAAATGGAAAACATCAAAGGTCGTCGTTTTCTTTTTGAAGTTTTCGAGATAGTGTGAACGGAAAAGTCAGTTATCATTCGTCCTGCGATTTACTGGGAAAACTCAAGACTAAAGATTGAGCAAACTCTCGCTTATTGATTTGACGTGAATCGGCAACTTCATCAGCAATCAACAACCACCTCCACTATTCATCTAAGAAAATCCCATGAGGATTATTAACTGGCCCCCGTTTCAATCGCCTATCTGTCTATTGTCTGAGTATAACTATTTATATTCTCACATGAGGAGTTCTTAAGCATTACTTAAAGATTTCTACCTCGAATCAGAAGCTACTTTTAAGGATGCATTTACACTCCATTTGAATGCATAGTCCACTAAGCCTAGTTGGTCATTTTTATGGGGTTTCGTTGTGTATGCTTGCCATATGTGCTTGCGCACGTTTGTGTAATCCTCAAATCCCGTAAACATTAAATCATCGTTACCGTAAAGAAAAAATAATAAATGGAGGAATTCGTTTGCCCCATCCTAGCTAATCTGCTCACCTAAACTTTCGAAATCTTTTTTTCAGGATGCGAAATGAAAAGAAAACCGACGAGATATTAAAGGTATGGGCAAAGCGAAGGGAACGAAGCACAAACTGCGACGAAAAAGGGTGTGATTCTCTATGGCTGTCATTAGGAATCATCCAGATCACGAGTATCTCTGTAGTCGGAGACCTGAGATGTGTAAAACAATATGCGAATACAAGAGTTCGATCTATACATGTGGAAAACGAACCATTGAGATTCTGTAAAATTATTGGAATCCGCTTGACGCGAACGCTGGAATTTGTGCGTAGGGATAAGAAACGCCATTAGGCTGTTGCATATAGAGATGAACTAATTGCCCGAATAACTATCCTACTTACTGGATGTTTGATTTAGTCATTGACTTAGGGATTGTTTGGTTGAGTGAATGAATTTCAGCATCCGAATTCCTGACGCAATCATGAAGGACAATGACTGGCAGATGCACAGGACCGATGTTCGATGCCCCGTGAATATTCACTCATTCAACTGGACTCTGTCACCGATGTGTACATAAAACAATCCATATTAATCCGATTCATGTAGCAGACCTGTATTTTGATGGCTGACTGCAGTGTTCCCGCTACAGGACAGAACGTCTGTATGATAGACGGCGGTTGAATGCTAATAGTCAGACGAGACTGTCATGTGATTCTGCACATGAGACCAACTGCTCTTCATACAACCAAATGATCACACACACACACACACACACACTAACATACATACGCGCACACAATCAGGCGCAGAGTTAAAATGACGCATCCGGATACAGCAAGTGGCAATTTTATTTGATCACCGGGGTACACATAATTCCCTTTGAAACTACGTATAAGCAAGTTTTAAATCAATAAACAAACAGGTAAAAAAATGTAACTCGTCTTTTATATCTGTCTTTATGGTTATTATGCCTTCTGATCATTTCTGATTCCATTGGTTGCAAGCTTACGAATATCATTCAAATGTTAACAAAAATCCTGACCTGTAGAATAATTAGGAGTAGCTTAATGATCCAACTGAACATCTGTGCCTATTTTCCTGTTCCTTTATGCACTCAGCTTTGCGAGGTTTAAGCAGAGGACCATGGAGACTTCCAGCCTTTTGAGACTAAGATCTGGTAGACGAAAATAGATGGCGTTGGGAATCAATTTATCGGGAAACTGACACGTAAAATCCAAGTGTAAGCTTGAATGCAACCTAAGCATGAGGCGACAGTTCATTCGAGGACCAGTCAAAACACAGCATTGATTGGTATCGACCTCTCGCGATATGGCTGATGCATCAAGATGGCAACAGAAAACTAATCAACAGGGCCATGTCGTTTGTTAAATATTGGTGCAAATGCATCCGTAAGAGTAGCTCAGTGAAGTGATAACATGCAGGCATTAAAATATTTATGGCGGATAACTTGGAATAGTTTCTATCCACAATCTGACGTGTACCAAACATGTTGAGTCTGAGCTCAAAAAAGTACGAGAATTTGCCTTTTATCGTCTACTGTTAGAAGATGAAGATTTCAAGTCATATTCATTCTCTTTTCTCAATCACTTTATGCCTTATCGCTTTCTAAACTTACTGCTCCTTGCTGATTTCTTTCGATCTTAATGCATATAAATCATTACCAACACAAGCTATATATATATATGTGGTAATCTGTGTACAGACTTTATATTGTAGGAATCACGGGGAAAAATATAAATTAATGCGAAAAAGAGACAAAAAGGGACCACTGATATCTGCTCTTGTGTCAAATCCTCGATTGTCCATCGTCGACCATGATTTCTCTGCGTACTGTTCAGTAGATAGGCTCAGAGTAGCCCTGCTTATTCGAGGATGCATCTCTAGCCTTTATGCAGTCAAACGATCTGGAAGGCCTTATTATAGAGGAATAGGTAGCCGCCAACTACCCGTTCCGCGACTCTTCTGATGGATCTTTCCGGGTCGCCGGCATATGACAAGGGGTAATGGCTTTATTCAGAAGACCGGTCACCGTGCACATTCCAGTGACACGAGCCAACTGGCACACTATGCAGAGAAAAAAAGTCAACGCCGTCGCTTATTCAGTGAGTCTGAAGTTTCCGCATTCACGGATAATCACCAATATTGGTGGTAGCCGGTAATGGTTAAATGGTTAGATTATGGTGTCTGGACCTGAAGGGTGGGGTTCGTTCCTCCTTCCTATTCATAGTGGGATACTGAGCCATGGAACTGCTGTTTCCACTACACTAAAACTTTCACGAGCGTGAACATCTAGGGACATTTCATGTTCAGCCACCTGGTGCAGCATTTAAGCTGTTTCTCTCCACTGCAACTCTGCATCACAAGGTTGAGGTTACTGTCTAAATGTTTTCCATTTGTGTGTGGCTCGTAATCAGAAAGTATGTCATTTCGGTCACCGCCTCCGTTAATACCCATCCACGATCGGTTTCACTCTCTCATATTCGGTCGGTCACACTTCGCGTTCTTTCAGTAAGCTTTTTCAATTACAAACGCATATTCATTAATTATGCCAACCTTTGACTAGGTGTCTTGGGAACTCCCGAGTGTGAACTTGGGCCGAAATACGAAGGATGAGACACACTTACAGAAATAATCTCCTTAATCACCATCTTGACTAACATTAAGATGAGCAACTAAGTGCAAGCTGTCAGAATGTAAACTTAGGAGTCCGTCCACCTGTCTTGGGCACCGTCAACATGACAAACAATTCGTCTCGCTCGGAAGAATAAAAGAGTATCCTAGCTTGGTGCTTTAATTCCCTGATTGGTTGGGTACAATGCACCACTGCTTCTTGACCGCGCGCTTCCACACCGATCAGCCAGTCGGGATCGATTTGACTCAAGAAAGAATAGGTTTTATTGCGATAACAATTATTGACCTACTGGTAAATAATCAATAAAATTTAGATAGGATATATTTGTGGCAAGAGTGAATTTTAACTTTGTGGTGGTTGCCTTCGGTCGTTTAGTTCCGGGTCGAAGCGATTTTAACACTTACAGTTATTCGTAACCAATTCACCTGACTTATTATCGCTCACTTAATAAAACCACGTGACAGTATTATTAGAAATATGATTGAGTTATGGTTGTTGATTGACTGAATGGGTAGTCCACTCTTCCATTCTTCGTACCTAATCGTATCTCTATGAGTAACTAAGTGAATCCTTATGTTCTTTGGTCGCCCAATACATGCTCAGTCTTTGCGAGGTCGTTACTGTAGCCTAGGCTCTTAAGATCGCTAGTATTGTCTGTCGACATGAACCGGCCGAGTCAAGTTATTCAAGCATAAATCCACCGTTGTTTGGGATATTCAGTTTCCATGTCCTGATCCGTTGATTTGTGGCACTTGCAGTTGCAGTAGCAACCTGTACACATCTTATCAGGCCCACTAATCCGGTATGTCTTGGTTTCATGACCGCTGAATTTTGGACTTCCGCGTGAGTCCCCAGGCAAAGGCTGAGGTCAGTCTGGGACTTCGGTAACCGTTAGTCAACATGGCGTCGGTGTTTTACGTAGGGCTGCCCTGTAATTCCTTTACGGCAGTAGAAATCAGTTATAAACCAGCTAAGAAACTGAATTTACTTGACCCATGTCAGCGATGATCGGTGGTGATAGGGTCAATGTGGATCGCATACGACAATGTCTTAACACGATGTATTGTTGGTCCAAGTTCTTAGGTATTGTCAACCCTCTTTTTCTCCCGGTATATTTTATAATGAGAACGCAATGGGTTGACACTAAAGTAACTGCCTTTTCAATGTGTTCAAAAGAATAACTAAGTTTTTTGTGATTGTTTTTCTGACCCAACTGTAAATACTGAGCGCCAAAATCGGCTGTGTTAAAATGGAAGTAATTGGTCGAACTTTTGGATGAATATGAAGAAACCGTGAGTCAAAAGAAGACTGCACACAGATGCAGCATAACGGCTTGTGCATCTCCATGACCCAACGAGCGACACAGGATGGTTTATGTCAAGCTGAATATCAAATCCTATCTGGGAGGCCAGTTAATATAGGCTAGGCGAAGTAGTTCCCTATTCCTCCAGGTTAGAGGTTGATTTTAGCACGCAACTCAGTCGAGAAATTGAACTGAAGTATAATTGATCCCAGTAGATGGGATTATGCTCAATCACTCTCCGTTTGCTTTGCGCACGGATTATCGTTAGAACTAAAGGCTTCCGTTGAGAATATTCATCGTTCTCTTCCTTGACGGATGGACTCTCCAGAAGCGACTGTCCGCAGACAAATAAATCAGAAAAAAACAATAAATAAAATACGCAGGATAATCAGGACCGTGTTACCCATTACTTTGAGCAGGATGGATGGTGATAGATATGCTACCGCTGAGATTTCCCGAGCTGGATTAAACCTCCACCGTCTTGTGAGTGAGACTTCCTAGTGAAAGGCGTTGGTTACGGTTCCCAAGCGGAAAACCTTCTGGGATGGAAACAGCCGCGGAATATCAATCACTCCAAAACATTCAGCATTTCTTTTGACTTTCCTAATCGCTGTCCTTCCGATGTGCGGACCGCGCAAGATGCCACGAGGAGCTGCGGGTCAATGGATTCATCCTACGGCAGCATTAGTGAAAGGGGAAGAACCTAAGCGTTCACTTCATTTAGCTGCCATTCAATACCACATATTCAACCAGATAGGCCAACAAGATCTTCTAGCTGGAACTCCTGAAACATTTAAACCAGATAAAGGCTGTGATTTGGAAACGCGCGTATTGGATTTCACTTTTATGATCACTCATCGTAGCTCAGATAGAATCTCATTCTCTCGCTGCACTGTTCACGTGTCCGGATATCTGGTTTCGATCACCGAGCGTGCGAGCGGAGCGTTCACCGTCAGACTGGATCCCAGTCAAAATTTGTGTCTGCAGTTCGGCTGAACGGTTCTGTACGTGTCAATAACAGTCGTTTATCAGCTATAACTAATTGCGGCTTCCCTGAGGCCAAAGACGAGCGCTACCGGGGGTTATCTAGATTATCCCAAAGTGTGCGTTCCACGGACGTTGTGTCCGTTTGTCATCAGAGCGCTATGGGCTCAGCTGCCACCCTCCATCGCCTTCACACCGTTCGACTCGTATTGATCACATTGCTGTCGGTCACCGCTGGCGAGGATCAGTCGAGGATTGCCGATCATTCTGATCCATACCCGTGGAGTCAGATCATGCTTACTTCGTGCTCGATCTTGTTTGCGCCTAGTTTATGGTCACAAAAACATGAAAACAACCTGTCCTCCCCTGCTGATTCTAAGTGATAATCGCCGACATCAGTTCTCATCAGAGCCTAAGATGGGGTTGTCACATCAACAAAATGCCCAGGTTTCCAGCGAACATCGGAGATAGATCAGAGAAGCACCGTCTTCAGGGACAAGGATACGTTAACTTCAGGAGCGATGGATGTTCTGGACTTCAAATTCCCGTAGATCCGCCCCCCCCCAGATGCAACACAAGATAAGACGCATAATTCCCTGAGAAGTCAACTGAACTGGAGTCTGAGAAATGACCTCGAGTGTGGATAGGAAAATGCATAGAAATGGAAAAGACTATGGCTGTCGGAAATAGCCACGCACTTTACCAACTAATCAGGAATACCAGACCACGGAGGCCAGGCTTAACGAAGATGTTTAAGGAATCTGACGACACTGATTCACTCTGAAGACCATCGGCTGGAGTGTTGGACAGAAAACTTCGGGCAACAACTTGGGCGGTATACCGCCACGGTGGATCTCCCAACTGCATCTGTGAGTGAAACAACAGGCATAGTTACCAATCGCCCATCAGAAATGGAGGTCATCAAAGAGACAGGTTTCCTTGAAAAACATGAGGCAACTGGATCAGAGCGGCTATCTCTGTTATCTCTCAGAGTCGATCGCGAAGTGTGAACATCGGAGTTATTAAAACTTCTGTAAAAAGCCCCGACATATGAATGGATACATGAAGACTGGTGTGGATCGGTGATTGCGTCTATCTGAAAGAAAGAGGAAAGTTCCTGATGTGAATATAACACAGGAAGTTGTTTGGTAGACATTGCAGCTAATTCGTTGTCGACATTATTCTCCATCGTCTAACTACTATTCGCGCAAGGTAGCTGCATGAGAATCAAGCCATTTCCCACTGGCCAGCGGTTGTCTTTAAGAAAAAACAGCCTAGACAAAGGCTTACTTTCGATAACCTCAATCTCACTGTCTTTTCGGAAACAGAAGTTGGCGTTCGACTCACTCAGTCACACAGTTCTCTAAGAATTTGACTGAAATGGGCCAGAAAAATTCATTTCATTCATCCAATCTCTCTATGCGATCATTCAAGGCTTGATCACGATTACGGTGATCTGTTACCCCGGTTCACCACGGCAGGTTGTGATTGTCAGTCTTGACCCCTTCACTTCTTCTTTTCAACTTGTCATTCACATGATTGTGAAGATCGCCCTATTCTCATTTCAGAACAGTGGCTCACACAGGAATCTGTCCGACTTGGAATACGCGGACGATGTTGTGCTACTGAGTGAAGACCCATGAAGGTTGCAAGTTTTTCCCGATCGTCCGAACACTAGTGCAGGTATGTTTTTTATGCGTTTTGCACACTCGAAGGGCAAAATGCTGTTGTGGAGGATTGGGTTTGGTTCAGACGGAGCCTTATTCTTACAGGAGAACAACTGGTTGGCTTGGATAGGTTTAGTTACTTGGGTAGTTCCATGACACCAGATGGTGGTCTTATCTTGGATAAAGTGCCTCCGCGTCTCTACAGAAGGTTCGACTGGGATTCATCAACGTGTGGCATCTGTGGCATCGGCCTGACATCCGCCTATCAATCAGAGGTCATGCAGGCACGGCAGCAATGAAGTCCGCATTGCTCTACGGTTCCAAAACATGACCATTGAGAGCAACAGATATACGAAAACTTCCGGTATTTGAACACCGTTATCTTCCGAGTATTCGTTGAATGTGGTGGGAGAATTTTGTGAGTAATTCAGAATTTAGGCGTAAGGTATTGGGTCCTACGATCTAGTCTCTTGGACAGGCCCTGAATCGGAATGGGTTAAGATGGCTGAGACATATTTTGTGCATGACTACAGTACGATTGCCTTATGGTAATTTGTTCACCAAGTTTGTCAATAGATTGAGGTGGTCAGTCGATGATATGGGAAAAGTATGGAAACTTTACTCGATGGACTTGCTTGCGTGTATACAGGTAGACTGTCAGGATGGAGTCCACGGGATCCCTTTCGGGTAATGGTTGCAACTTACTTGTGATATGGCTCGATGTGAGATTGAGTGGTGTATTGCATTTGAAATCCTTCTTTTTTGTAGCGTTGTCCGACTTATTGTGATGACAGTCGTCAATTATCGTTGTCGTTTTTGTTTTGAGTGGATGGTGCTGTCAGGTAGCAACCAAATCTGGAGCACGTTGGTGCATGAGCGGAGCTAAACCTAACTGCTCTGACCATAGTTTTTTGGATTTATGTATGTGTAGAATCCTTCCACTTTCTTGACCGGCTTCTCAGGTGCCGTGTTAACGTGACCTCTTTTTGCTAATGTTATTTCACTCCGGGACCACCGGTGTCTTAAATTGGTCAACCCTAGTCGAGTCTTCTGCCTAGGCGATGATCCTTCGTCTAACACGAATAGTCGATGTGTTGGGGCTTACCAGACAACAATACCTATCGACTTCTCGACCTGCAGTCTTATAAGGATGAGATCTGGATGTGAGCCAATCATTTTATGCACCAAGTTTCAAACTCTGGAGGTAAATATCACATCTTACATCTCACACTATCATTTAGACGACCGAAGATTACCAGGAACTTGCATGGGTCCTTATTCAGCAGCATAAGTCGCCGGCATATTCGTGAAAAAATATTTTCATGTCTGAGCCAATATCAATTCGATTGCCTTCACGTGGGGACTGACCACTAGCACGGTCAGTACTATTGTCAATAGAACGGATACGAATGACGAAACCATGAGAAAGATCGCCCTTAACACGGACTCGTCTTCGCTTGTTCGCGTACGAATAATATGAAAAGGCAATGTATGTGTTTGTGCATAATTGACCAATCTGCAAAACTATCAGGTTGTCACTCAATTGCTGGAGGATATAAACCTTCTGAACGTCAATGACGGAATGCAACTTCGTTTAAGAAAGTGATATCTTCACGCAAAATCTATCGCGCTTTAAGGGGTTCAGCAAAACTCGCTTAAGGACACAATTCATCGTCGTTCAAAGCACTACCATGGTCACTGTATCAGGCCGCAACCGTCGCGTCTGACAAGATCAGTTCAGTTTTGTCAGTTAACGTTAGGTTCAGAGCAAAGAACATCTGAAAATGAAATAACCTATCCGAGTTCCAGAATAAGCATTGGGCAAATGGACGCTGCTTGCATCCCATTCCTTTAGCGTTCTCACAATCACCCGAAATCCGGATACGCTCAGTTCACCTTACCTCGTCCGTTCGCACTCCGATTTTGCCGAGAACCTCCATTCAAGAGTCCTTCAATGGTCGTGATGAGCACAATTCAGTTGGGCCTGGCTCATTTGCTTGATCAAATGAAAACTGAGGTCATCGTGTTCGAGACTCAACCGGATCTGGAACCACTGAAGATTTTCAGATTCAGCTGGATCTTATTTGGTTTGGACATGGACTGAGCCGTGGATTTCATTGTCGAGAGTTGTGTGCTGCGAGCCGGTGAAGTGGAGGTCTAACCATGTTTGTGGTGTGATGAGAGATTAGGGAATTTCGGATTGTCCCAGTTCCAAACCTTTTCCTTTACCTTGACGCACTTTATGCAGTCAAAGTGCGCAAAATATGTTATGCTCTGCCGACTGTTAGGTGACAATGGTCAAGTCAGGCCCTTAATTATGGTTGCATGAATCTTGCGCTGTATGCTTACACTCTCTTGAAAACGGAGCGATCTGCGGTCTATGAATTCTGTGAACCAGTATGTTTTTTCTCCTGTTTCTCTGCACGGTTTGTGGATAGTCGTCATGTATTGATCCACGAGCGTACGCACGCAAATGAGTAAGCAAGCAAACACACACTTGGTCATCTTAGGGCAGCTATATTACCTCCATGATTTTCATCTGCTCGGATCACTTTGGTATTGGTGGCATAGGTGAAGTATGCGAGGGTTATTAGAAGATGAAGACTCCCTCTCGCCTCCATGCTAAGCGAATTAATGGAACAATTCGACGAGGTCAGTGTTTCTGATATTCTATATTGTCAATTTT
This sequence comes from Fasciolopsis buskii, assembly GCA_008360955.1. Taxonomy (NCBI): domain Eukaryota; kingdom Metazoa; phylum Platyhelminthes; class Trematoda; order Plagiorchiida; family Fasciolidae; genus Fasciolopsis; species Fasciolopsis buskii. Next base: position 93,805 of record LUCM01006842.1, read on the forward strand.
TTGTTGGAGAGTTTGGGCAGCATACCGTTGTGATCTTTCTTCTTGTAGAAGATTCGGAAATACTAATCTATATGCTTTTGCGTTCACACTCGCAGTAATTCTTGACAGTTTTGTGACTGGTTTTGCTTGCAGAACACAGAAATCAATGGTTAGCATATATATATGTCATTATAAACATGATTTAAAAAATGAAGAGAACCACGAGGAGAAGAAGGACTTCCGACATGCTGTAGTGGATGCGGACATACATAGATACGACAAACAAGTAGGGGTGTTTTTTAGACTGCTAGTGACACGCAAAATTTTCCTAGTCCAATAGTGCACAGTCGGCCGTAGAGGTCAAAGTGATCCAGACATCAGCGTGATCACGAGAGCTTGAGATTGGATCACCTGACGGGCGAACCGTGAAGAGAGAGAACGTATTTGTATCTGGGCCACGAATAATGTGGAGTCTTGTATGGGCGTTTCGGAGACTGCGCATTGACCAATTTTAAAAGATGCCAGACTTCTTGTCAAAGCGTCTTTTTACTCTCTGTGATGCAGTGCCCGAGCACTGAAGATGGTAACGTGAAGAGTACGTTTAGTCTCACCGAGTGTATTCGGTTTATTTCCTAACCCTCCACTAATGCTACCATAAGCCAAATCTCCTGAGCCTCAACTTTCCTTGATATATTTTGCAGGGCCGCATCCGAAGGCCGGATGTGGGAATGGTTCCTCGAAAAAACGATGCGACGGTTTTTGGGTGGACAAGACTTGGAAACTGCCCACTTTAAAGTTTTTATGAGGGCATATCTTGAACTTTAGGACCTAATCGTTTAAGTCATATTTCTTTTGAAGAAGAAAACAGCTAGCGACTCCCTCAAGTAATTACTACGTCAATACATTTCGACTTAGTTGATCATGTGCCTAGTGACTGATTTTTTTGAATAATCTTGCTGATCACTTTTCTGTCTTACAGTGTAAGTTTTTGGTTTGATGAATCGTTTGGATTTCCATTCTGTGTTTACAGCATGTGCACTCAGATAATGCTAATTCGTGTGTACTCCAACTTATTTCGTGGCACGTGATCCGATCAACATAAGCGAATCCTAGATTTGCGAAGACAGCTTATAGAAATGGTCACTAGATTTGAACGAGGTTCACAAATTGAAAATATCTATCTTGCATAACTTTTCGGGTCGACTTATTATTCGCCTGGGTAGGAAAATCCTATTAATATAATTCCCATCAGTATCAATATTTCATCAACATGAATTTCCAAAAGAGCCGTCATGTAATGTCAGCGTCCAGTTTCCCGTTTCCAATCATGGAAGCAATGTGCGACTGTTTCGTCCTTGGTAGGAATCATCAACAGTGCATATCCTTCGGGCTGGAACTGAAATACAGATTCGAGACGAACTATCGTGAGTCGCGCACCTTAGCCATTAGGCTAGCCTGGCCTACCCTCGACGGCTGATTGAACATCACTATATGATATGACGCCCATATCTGTGATTAGATTTTGCAGGCCTTTAAAGGTATCGAATGAACAACTTCTAGGTGAGGACGAGCTTCTCTGACGGAAGCGAAGACATCAACGCAGAGTCACACGGAATTTTGCTACTTGATAGTTTGGATTGGTAGGAGATTTAATGTGAATCTCCAGACGATTCATGATGCAATGTCAAAGTACAACTTGCCAATCAAAATCATGAAAGCACTGCACATCTATTTCATCCTTGTTAGGAATCATCAGCGTAAGCGCTATATCGTGTAGTGGTGATGTTCGATCGGCCGTTGAGAATAAGCCAAGCTGGCCTAATGAATAAGGTGTTCGACCCAATCGCTCATCCCTAGAGTCCCAGCTCCGGCGCGATGGATATGCACCGCTGGTGAGTCCTAACAAGAATGAAACAGGAGTACAGTGCTTCCGTCGATCCTTAATGGCAAGTTGGACGTTGACATCGCATGACGGGTCAGTTGGAAACTTATCAGTGGTCAATGTCTATAACTAAGTGGGTTATCAAAGCACAGATTCAGGATGTGGGTCTACATGTATATGCATGTAATCAAGTGAAATTAGAGGTATATGCTGAAGTGCCTAAATGATTACAGGGAACTATGACCTGCCCGCTTTCATTTTTCGCTCCTTTCGAGGGTTGTTAACTCATGCACCTCAATTTTAATAACTCCGGTTTATCGTCACCTAAAAGATGCTGAGGTCCGTATAACGAGTCGTTTTACCCGACGTACGTACGGTTCCACTATTTTTACGTGCAGCGCAATTTAGGCAAAAAAATAACTACTGGGAGATAGTTTTCTTCAACTAAATTAACTTTTGACGAATATAGCATTAATGTATATAAATACCGAGTATTTCTCCGCTTTATGTGTGCGTACGCGGGCGTGAGATGACGCAAACGGGGTAAGCAGAGTGAGTTCATAGAAGTACTCGATGAGTAGTTGAATTCTCTCTGTCTGAGTTTTACATAATCTTTATCCATTATTAATGAAATAACAATGCACGCCACTTTTCACGAAAGGGGCGTCGGCCACCAGAGGGCTTCCAAGTGGAGTTGATCAGGGGTAGGAGGATTCTAACCCGCATCCTTCACTTCCCAACGCCAAGACCTTATCCGTCTGACCACAGGCGGTCAATGATTGAGAAAAATCGTTTACATTTATTTGAGTTCTTTCGCTTTAAACTTTGCAGGTAGTTTATCTAGGTAATAGATCTTTTATGATCGCACTTCCTTGCAAGTTACAGCACTGCAAAACCAAGAAAACTTAGTGGAATTGTCAATATACACGGAATGAAAATAGCAACACGTGCTGGGATTGTAGCTACCAGAGGCCCATTAATCAAAAGCTATAATTAGGCCACAGCAAACGGAGGCCATTTGAAAGTTTAGATAGAGAGTGTATCTGTTGATCTTATCCATGACTGCCGATTGTTCCACTTGAGTTGATCACAGCCAACTCATAGAATGAAAACGCTAAAAACGCAAGCTGGTGTATATTTACTATGAAAATAGTCTATCGATGGGTTGTTGTAAACATCAAGTGGACTCTTAATCCATTCAGGGTACTGCCATTCAAAAGACCCACTTCGGCAGCAGACATGCATACCTGATGAACGGCAGTAGCCGTGAAATCAATCGTGTTCTTTCTAGAATCGTTTTCTGTTAATCCATACATCACCGAGACTTATACCTACATGTATTAGATATGAATCAGATCAAAATCGCAATTCCGGATAACCAACAAACTGAAGGAAGTCGCCCCATTTAGTGCTGTTCGCTCCTGAAACGCGTGGAGCTTAATTATCAGGTTGGTACATCTGCAAACAACCACGAAGACAAGGTGAGCCATATAACGCGAACCAGGCGTGGAATCATCACAGGCATACTTTGGATTTCAGTTCATAAATCGCTCCGACATGACCCACCCCACACCTCTGGGATTTACTACTATGACTTCCGTTTCGCATGACTTAACGTGTCATATCATTCACAATGATTTCATTTTGCAGATATGGACCGGGAAAAGATGTTCTCACTAGATTTGTTCACTTAAGAAACATGGTTTTGATTTTCTTATCGTACTTCGGAGGTAATAGCTAGTGACGAAAATGGGGAAATATGTTATATCATACTGCGGCATCACTATTGTCGATTTGGAACAAGCACTGACATTTGAATTCCCGCTTTCTTATACTCGCCGTGGTAGTGAATGACAGAGAAAAAAAACGAAACTTTCATAAACCATCAGATTGTACCTAATTCTTTAGCTATAAGTATCAATAAGGAGTATGATACACTCTTTGCTCTAGAACTCATCTGGTGAGTTGAACACCTTTATTTTTCCAAGAAAAAAGTGTTTTCATTTGACACAGATATTCGTTGAAGTCGATCAGTTAAGGTCTCGTATTTTGAATGCTGGAAGTTGATAATCCAATCGATCTATTACAATGACTTTGCACACACCTCTGTGAAATTAATGTGCTGTATTGAGTAGCGATACACCGTTAACTTTTCGTTTAGAGAAAACAATTTTCTCTCACTGTTTTCTACTAGGGTTTGCAGGTATACGCTGACAATATGATGTTTTACGCCGTCATACAGGTTGTTACAAGCAAGTCATAATCATTAGTTGACGCGGTCACAAAAAGTTTGTTGATAAATCTGTGTTACGCCAACACGATTCTTATGCTGCCTACCTGTTGTTCTCTCGTCCTAACCGACTACGACGGATTAGGCTGAATTCAGGGTGTGAGTTGACGAGCCGGTCTGAAGTGAATCAGGTGACGGATCATGTCCGCAAATTATACATTCCGTAATGGTAACCAAAGCATGGATACGTGAATTAACAGGAATTTCTTAGGTTACGTCAGCATGACGTTAAAAAACCGTGATCCGTTCAGAGTTAGCTTCAGACGAAGTTGTGAAGAGTCGACAGAACCGCTCCTCACGTAACTCTGAAGATTAAGAGGGAGAAGCTCGAAACACAGATGTCTTTTACTTCCTTTGTTAATGAAACAGCAATGTACACCATTTTCCAGGACGACACAGGAAGTTGACTGACAATGGAAGGACCCGAACCTGCGACCTTCACGCCAAACTCGTTTGACCACAACCGATCGGTCCTGCACTGAATCTAAACTGACTCTCTAGTGAAGTGTAGTGTCAGCAATCGGTCTATTGATACTCTGTACAGCAGCGAAATCTTCGCTAACCATGGACAGTCGGATGGTTCGTGAAACCTGTCTCACCAATTATATCCCCTAGGATGCACTATGCAAGTGATCTTCTTCCTGGAATACAAAGAAAATAGGTAACGGTAGCTAACCAATCAATCAATTAAAAATTAGCGTGACAACCTGTAACCTGATGGCTGCAGACGTACTAAACCAACCAGACAGCATCACTGATGCAATAAAGCGAAATCACATTGGACTGTGAGTTTTATCAAGCACCGTATTCACATTTGGGATGTTTGCATGTGCACTGTAGATCAGTACAAAACACCGTGAGCCCATTTTCGTAAATAATGACGGGAAGCCAGTAGATAGAATCTGGACATTTAGCGAAATGAAAATTAGTGATGGATGAAAACATTTACTAGATTTATCAAATCAGTCAAATTGACGAGTTACGCTGGATTAATCTGTTAAAGTGTTTCCGCACTGAAAGCATGTTCACGTACCGCAGCTAAACGGATATCGGTTAAAAAATGTAAAAAGATCATTCATTCCTTGCATCGCAGACATGTTAACTGCTTTTTAAATGGCGAAGCCACGCATGATCTTATATGACAACTACTGTTTCTCATAAGCAGCTGATGGCCATGTGAGTTTTTAAATTTCGAGATTTTTTTCAAAAACACTAACCCAAACAGGTAATTCTGGTTCTCGGGTTTTCACATCTCCCTGGTCTGAGGAACTTCTTTTCGAGTTAGAGCATGGGGAGCCAAAGACGTTCTTATGTGGGGTGCGTGATGACCAAAGATTCTACACACCGGATACGGTGACGCTCTGACAACCTGAGTCACGTGAATCCGACGAATCATATAACAGTTTAGTCTGAGGTTGATGATGAAAAAGAAAATCAAACTGTTTACTATTTTCATGAAATAATTCACCATAAGATATCATCGCTCAACTCACTATAAAGAAACCATGGAAGCACTAACTAACTGTACAGCTGTTTCATCCTTGTTAGGAATGATGAGCAGTGCATATGGACCGCGTCCGAACTGGGACACGCGAACACGGGACGAACGATTTTGAGTGGAACGCGTTAGCCATTACGCTAACGGCCGACAGCCACGCTGTGAACGGTTTGTTCAAATTCACCGCAAGATGTTGCACCTATCCGTCACTGATTTACACGGTTACTGTCCGCTAGCTGAAGCGATCGACCCCTACTGATAGACGACTTCCCTGCAGGCAGCCTAAGTACGGCGAGGGCTTTGGATATGACCTACAGAGCTTGATTACCTGGTACAAGTTTACTATTTGTTTCATTGGATCCGATAAGTTTTTGCGACATCATGGTTTTTAATCGTCATGACGAAAGTTCAGAAATACGGAATGAAACAAAATCAGCTAGAGTGAGGTGAAATTACGGAAAACCGAAACAAGCAAGACGAAGTCTGACGATATAAATGAACGAACAGGATGTGATATGAACCAAACCAAGCTACAACAAATAAGTTCGGTGTGCACTGCTGTTAGTGATTTCACACCAGATCTGAGTTAGGAAGAAGTTCCCAACTGGTATAAAGCATATTGTAGTGGAACTATCAGTGTTCCAAAGAGAGATGTCGATAAAAAATTTCACATTACCGGCCTTCTCATGTGCCGTTGGGGCTATTTTACTATCTGCAGCAATAACGAATATCACGTTACAATAAATAACCTCAAAAAGTATTTAGAATTTTGCGAGGATATCATTTTTCACATGGTAGAGGTGGAATTAGCTTGTTGTTGCATTGGAAACTCAATGTACGGACACCACCAATGTCACAAATTTGTAAACGCCTCTGCATACGCCGAGACATGTCATTCGACTAAATACAAACACCGGCTCCGATATAGTTTCCCAAATAAAAAAACTTAACTACATCGATTTATCTATCTCTCCCCTTGAAAGAACAAGACTTGGCCTAAGACCATTCCCGTCCTGAAACACTATTTTGAACTTTGGAGGTGCAAAGCGCATCCCAAATATAGTCACATTGTTGTTCGGGTGGCAGCGAAATACCTGCAATTTACCTGGGTCTTCATTCAGGGGTGTAACATGAGAATCAAACTGCATGGTGGTGGGCGTCACGATGGCAGAATTTTTCCAGAATCTGTGCGTCTCGTAACAGAGACAAACAAACGTGTCACCTGGACAGCCGTGGGTAAGCAAACCCCAACGGATCTAAGTTAGTTTACCTGATATTGTGTTCACGTTTGGAGTTGGAGTGAGACGTAAACAACATCGGTTTAGCTGTACTGGATGTTTAGTCCAGACGTTAACCAGATTCACCCGTGCTTGTCTGCAGCGGTCAGGAAATTGTCCATTTCAGGGAATGTCAATCGACAGTCCTATGGATAAGACAGCACTGAAGACATAACTCTGGTCCGTAGACGGAGATGAGAAACCTAAACTCACATCAAACCGGCGTATTTTAATTCAACATGAAGCATGTGCAAGCAGTGCGGCTATATTGGAACAAATAAACTAAAGAAAATATCGCTTTAACTGTAAAACAGAGACAAAATTAACAATGATGAATAAGAAATGCCATTTGGTTTAACGGGTTTGTAGGTGATCAGTTGGTGACCAAGTTACCGCAACCGTTTGTAGAAGACGCTCGAAATGAGACCCCAAATGTCTTTTATTTGATTTCGATGCCGCTATTGATTAAGCCCCTCAGGCGATAGAACAGAGAAGACCCGGGACAATCGACGTAGCACCGGTACGACCGAACACGAGGTGGAAAACCACAGCAGAGAGGTGCCCAGTAGTCAAAACGATTCGATCAAAGCACTTTGCGACGTTCTTCCGCAATCCCCGTTTTCATTCATCGATTGGTTGTGGCCGCGTGGAGCAGATTTTGTGTTTAGAATACTGCCACAAATAAGAATCCATCAGCGGCGATATCTCCTGGGTATGGTGGCGGTTTGTGCGGTTCTCCATGATCGACTCATTTACGGAGAATTACCTTATCCGGATATTCTCGCGCTGTCCTCCTGTTATATAGTGCAGCGCCAATTCGTTGAAACTGGTACACAGTCCGCAGCAGTTCCGCAACGAAACAACTTATAGAAATTTCTTTTGAATCAGTCCTACGAGGTTTTTCCTAAAAGGCATGTGCCAATTATGCGTAGTATGTTTCTGAAAGAAGAAACGACCCAATAATTTGTGTAACTAGAATTGAGACTCATAACGTCAGCTTTTATTCTTACTGTGCCTTCAATCCAGTGTCTCACCTGGTATTGACGTCCCCCCAAAAAACGACAAAGTCCACCCGACACATGTAAACAGAAAACTGCTCCTCCACTGAACGGAGGCCAAAAAGTGTCTCTTCTAGTTGGCAACCAAGGGCAAAATTACCCTCACGATGAAACCGGTGGCTTTCAGTTCTCGTGATGGAAATTCTGAAAACCGTCTAATCCTATGCTCCTTCGAAATTCAATCAATGAAACTACGAATCATGCTGCATACTGTAGCTCATTATCGGATAAGATGTTGAACGGCTTTTGCAATGACTTCGTCAGCACAGCATTTTCCGATTGCCATTCGGGGTCCCCCACTGCGAAATTCGTTTTGTACATTAATTTTATTCTCAAAATTATTGATTAGAACGCTGGCATTTCAGCTAGTATGATATGCTTACGTGACAGGCCAAATGCAAACGTGCACACAGTGACAAGCACACTGGCTCGGATCCATTGGGGTTTGCCTACCCACCGGACGCCTAGGGGACAGGCTTATTTATTTCTGCTTGACCATCTTCTGGTATTTTCCTTCCTACTTGTATTCATTTTTCTTACACAATAAACAACAGAACATGCCTGAAAAGTACTCGAAAATTCCCCTGTAAATACGTTACCAACCAAATGTCAGCAAAAGTTCAATCAACGGGCCGGTTCTTCGTTAATGATAACCAATGACATGGGATATTCCACACCTCAGTGCAATTATGACGCATGCATTACTGAACGAGTGGTTTAACTACACATCACTTTCACTTTCCCCAGTGAATGAAAACACCGCCAAACAAGCGGTCATTTAAACGATTTTTATTTGGTCAATTGCATTAGTCTATTTCGTTGCGTGATCAGCAGTTGTGTGCCCATATATTCCCATTTTTATGATGAACAAGGCGTTGCATTGTGACTGAATTTGGATACAGTTTCCACGCTTGTTCTTGTTTAATTCTTATTGAGAACTGAACGATCTGGGAGAAAGTAATTTGGAACAAGCCAATTATTTATGCTTTGGCACAATAATGTTGACTTATGTCTCAGTATTCCACAACAATGAGATCTTTTGATACCTTTACCCAAGAAATGAGTTCGAAATCTAGCTGTATCCTGACCACTTACCGGTAGTCATGATGCCTTTACTTTTCGAAATGCAGACCGGCTAGGTTGAAGAGTTATCTGTTGGGCTGAGAATGCTTCTCATAAGTGGAACTAGTGAGCAAAGTAGGAATCTGATGACCTTCGAACTTGGCTAATACGTTTGGTTTGTCATTTAAAAGCTCCTAACGCATCAGCACTAGAAAACCGGAAATTTGACGGCTGAAGTCCTTCTCAAAATTTATTGCGGTGTAGATATTTTATTTTTAAGTTTCGGGTGTGATAAGATCGGACGCATTCAAGTGAACACCCTGGGTCGCGTAACACTGTTACTTTTGCAGTTCTGAATTGAGTTTGGGTACCCGTCTTATCCGGTAACTCTCCAGCCATTTCCAAACGGTTAGAAGTTCAAAAGACCAGATGGGCAAGGTTCAGTAAACCAACAGGAACTGCGTGAAGAAAACTTTACATTTACTAATCTCAATCCACCAGCAGTACTGGCCCAAGGAAAACGTCATGGTGAGTAGGATATACCGCCAAAATTCGTTGCTTTCAGTGATTTTCAAAAGTACCTATACGGATGCACGAACACAAACTGGGTACAACACATGGCTCACTCTATCTTAGGTCCGTCCACGAGGACCAAGAAGTACACAAGTTAAATCCAAATGAAGTTAAAATTTTGGATCAAACAACCACGAGGCACGCAAGAAAGATGGGAGGCGTGGTACTGCTCGATTCATTCGATCAATAGTCGTAGTTCATGGGGACACACCCAATAGACATTTGGCACAGCTGTCTATGCAGATTTTAATTTATCTCTGGATCATGATCAAAAATCGTTCAGAAAGCCTATCAATCCGGTGACAGTGGTCGCCTGTTTGTTGGCATCCGCAAACGGTCTTAATCAGAACTTTCTTATATGAATCACTGTCACAGTATTGAACTTTGAAAGTAAGTGGACAGAACCATCCCGATAAAACTTGTGTACAGACCGGCAACAGCCTGGGGTAGGGTGTTGCCCATTAGCAGTTAGTTGATGATATTGCTATGCCTTGTCGGAGGTTGCAAAAATCAATGCTTCATAAAACGGTTCCATTATGATTGAGAAAAGATCGTCTTCAGTTTAGGTTAGCGAGGAAGATTTTTGTATCCTTCCGATAGTCTGATATTCCAATGGTTTGTGTGTGAACTCCGAATGACACGTAAACACTTGCCTTAAAAGCAACAGCGGCAGTAAGAATAATGGCCCACTTGTTCCTTGTCTCCCCTGGTCTAGACCCGGCGATTCTCAGTGAACGTTGCAGGCATGAACCAGAAGATGTCGAGAATGTATGAAAAATTGATGCGCCGTGGAATCGTTTCACTTACACAGTTCTTCAAAACTCCTCACCAGCATTGCGGGCAGCGGATGTAATTACTTGACGCTTTGGTAAGCGTATTTTCCATTTGTGGTGTCCCGCCGTAATCAAAATATACGCCGGTTAGATCCACTGGGACTGACAGTTGAAAAGTTACATACGACATTGTAGGCCGTCTGTAAAACATTAAGGGATCTAAAATTTACGTTTGAACAAACCATCTACTTATCTTCAGAAACTATCAATTAGGGCTCTTCATGTCACAGAAACGGCCCCACATCTTCTGTCGTTATTGCAACACTTTGAGTTTTCCCCGGTTTCCACAGCTCTTATCTAAACCCCATAAATCCATCAGATGCGTTCCAATTGAACCCTGTCTCCCACCGTTCACGTTTCCTTTCACAGCTCTGTGTGGCCCAACTGGCATCTACGATAAGCATGTTTGGCCGTTCAGAATGCAACCATGCGGACGTTTGATATTGAACTCATGGAATTGCAGATGGTCTACGGTAATTGGTGCCTGATTCGATTAGCTTTTATGTCGTGTCAATGAAACTTCGTATTATTCTTCAGCCTACCATTCGGGTTGCGTCAGAAAGCCTTAACTAGTGCTCGGCGTAGATCATCATCATCATCGGAAAACTCGTACTTGAGTCTCAGTAATTGGCTCCCATTCTTATTTAAGCGCAAACATTCATGAACTACTTTTTAAAAATATTTCTATGATTTACTTCCTTCATCAGTGTACGTCATTTTACCAGGAAGGGATTCACGGCCAACAGACAGCTGCCGACGATGTAGAGATTCGAATCCGAGACCTTCCGGCTGAAATGCAACGACGGTGATCGCTTGACCACCATGCGGTAAAACTGAATGATAAACAACTTGATGTGCAATGTGCGGATTACGCACTGCAAACAAACTTCTCAGAATTTAACTCCTATTGGCGCACAAATGTAGTTTGCGAAGTTAGTGGGTGGCCAAAACAACACCCGAACCAGTAGTCTTTAGCTTTTATAAATTGTCCAGCCAACAAGCTTCCAATAATATTTCACACTGGGCGAGCCGATGTATAGTGATAACTTGCTTCATGTTATCCCAGCTTAAGGTGCTTGGTGAAATCAATATAGTTGATTAACGTTCACAATGGGATAATGGTGGAACGCCAAAAGGAACAGCTAGTCAACCAGGTATTAAAATGCCGACCACAGAATGGTTAATGATTTTAAATGATTCTCGGAGGCTGTAAGGAAGAAGTACCTGAAGGATAACAAACTAAAGCCACTGGAGCCGTTTGTCATTAACCGCATTACTAAGTGAAAAAGAGGGGCGTCTTCAACGGTACCGCGATATTTCATGAAGTTTTACCTCACAATTCCCTTGCAGCGTTTAAGCCCAACCGCCTTGTGAGTTAAACAGTCCGGTTATGGTTCCCAAAGAAAAACTCCTGCGGCATGGACAGCTGCAAAGTGCCGTTCATCCAGGTACCTCCAGAATCATTGTTTCGAAGGGTCCTACTGATGTCTGTTTTTCTGACGGAGATCCTACGAGATGCTGTTCGACAGATTTATCTCACATCAGTATTAGGAAACGGAAAGGGGAAAAAGTGAATTCTTATGCCAAGTGTGTAGTCAATCGTAATGCACAGCAGCTTTTGGATGGTAGTTGACGGTTTTAGTTTTATTTGGAGTTCACAAAGCGGTACAACGAAATACCCAGCATCCGAGGAAACATTGGGACAGGTATGAGATATCAGATGCTCAGCAGTACCCTCAACTGCGTATTTTTCAAAAATGATGGATAAAAAATGCCAAAGAATTCAACAAAATTCGCAAGGTCGACCTGGGAAAAAGAGTGAATTCTCAAGGAACAGTGCGAAGTCGTGACCGCATCGATTCAGAAGAATGGTGACACAAGGTCCGGTGCAAATCCCACAGAGAAATGATTACCATAAACCACATCAAAAATATTCACAGGGACTACCCTCCGCCGATTTTCTAGTACTTGCGAAACACGTATGAGTATGAATCAACTTGCCTTCCGTCCCGGTCGGATTTGGATCGACCAAATTTCCAATTTACCATAGGTCTTGAACATAGATATTTGTTCCTCAGACCAACAATTTTCGTCTTCCTGGGTCGTAAAGCGGCGTTCCATTCGGCCATTCGTGCGGCTCCCTATGAAGGGTGTGCCAGAAAAATTCATTTCACTCATCAATCAAAGGCTTGATCACGATTACGGTGATCTGTTACCCCGGTTCACCACGGCAGGTTGTGATTGTCAGTCTTGACCCCTTCACTTCTTCTTTTCAACTTGTCATTCACATGATTATGAAGATCGCCCTATTCTCATTTCAGAACAGTGGCTCACACAGGAATCTGTCCGACTTGGAATACGCGGACGATGTTGTGCTACTGAATGAAGACCCATGAAGGTTGCAAGTTTTTCCCGATCGTCCGAACACTAGTGCAGGTATGTTTTTTATGCGTTTTGCACACTCGAAGGGCAAAATGCTGTTGTGGAGGATTGGGTTTGGTTCAGACGGAGCCTTATTCTTACAGGAGAACAACTGGTTGGCTTGGATAGGTTTAGTTACTTGGGTAGTTCCACGACACCAGATGGTGGTCTTATCTTGGATAAAGTGCCTCCGCGTCTCTACAGAAGGTTCGACTGGGATTCATCAACGTGTGGCATCTGTGGCATCGGCCTGACATCCGCCTATCAATCAGAGGTCATGCAGGCACGGCAGCAATGAAGTCCGCATTGCTCTACGGTTCCAAAACATGACCATTGAGAGCAACAGATATACGAAAACTTCCGGTATTTGAACACCGTTATCTTCCGAGTATTCGTTGAATGTGGTGGGAGAATTTTGTGAGTAATTCAGAATTTAGGCGTAAGGTATTGGGTCCTACGATCTAGTCTCTTGGACAGGCCCTGAATCGGAATGGGTTAAGATGGCTGAGACATATTTTGTGCATGACTACAGTACGATTGCCTTATGGTAATTTGTTCACCAAGTTTGTCAATAGATTGAGGTGGTCAGTCGATGATATGGGAAAAGTATGGAAACTTTACTCAATGGACTGGCTCGTGTGTGTGCAGTTGGAGTACGGGGTTGAGGCTCACGAGACCCTACGAAGCGAGGAGTAGAGTCAACAGGTGATGTGGCTCAGCAGTGGCGTTTGTTCACTGTAACCATTTCCGTATAGTTCTTAAACCTACTATTTTGTTTGTTTGTGCCCATGGCTGTCAGGTACCAACCAAAAGCGGAGCATGTTGACTCAAAGTTAACGGTTATAAAAGCTGAACTGAACATGTTTGGAAGACGAAAACATTGTGACAGAAGTATTAAACGAAGAAAGCACACATGAAGTTACAATCACAGAATTTCAATGGGCACAAATACCTATAATCAGAATACGAAACCGATGTTCTCCCTGTCTGTTCCTAACAATAATCAGCTACCTATTATCGAGTTCCCCTGGTCAACAACGATCAACGAATTCTTGTGATCTTGCTCTTTGTCAAGCCATATCTGGACGTGGGGCTTTTCCAAACTCTCCTAGCTATATATCTAGCATTCTCATTCTAAGTTCGAGTGTTTGTCCACGTTTTTTCGGTCTGCTTACCCACATGGTAATCCGCTAACATAAGAGAATTCAACAGAGTAAATTTTATCAAACACTTGGATATTTCTACTGGTGTACACGTGAGGTGATCACCTTATGCTTCTAATTATAAAACTGTAGAGGGCGTCTGCTGTTTGTAACGTATGTAACCACAAGTGCAGGGAACATTTCTGTTTATTCGCGGAACGTACCACCGCAGTAGCCGGTTTAACAACGGGAGAGTAACGATCGCAGTTTGTAATCTGAGTACAGCAAGGGAAACTCTCCCGAAACAAGTAGCTCCTAACATACAAAGTCTAACTGGACGAATGACAGCTGGGCGGATCGATTGATCTGAAGTACACAGACTGAACCACATCAGCAAGTCACGTGGGAATGTGAATTCATTACGATCGCGTGAATCCAGCACCAACTGGTGACGCGCGCGCGCGCATGTCTGTTTTCAAGGCGATCGACTTTGCATCTAGTCGGCTGACTCACGAGGGTGCACCACCATCTAAAGTGGCTGTAGCGGTTCAAAGAGAAACGAAACATGGCAAACTTTTTCATTCAATAATGTATTTTCTAGCCCTCTTCATTGTCTCCTTGTCATTACTGCTAGTTTACTAAAGAAAGGTTACCGAATCCTTCCATTAAGGTTCCTTTACTACACTTAGAAACTCGCTGAGATGTACCTGCATGTGTATGAAGAGTTTGTCCAAAAGACTCTGAAATCCGGGCTCATTTCCTACAGTATGATCAGCCAATGCTGCTATCGTACCTTCTTTTGTCCCAAACTCTCTCGATTAGGTATGTGCAGAAACTAGACTTCTCGTTATTTAACTCGAATTCTAACCGAGCTGGAGCATACCTTAGGTTCCTTTCTCGGCAACATTTTATAACCAATTAAGTTACTTTATACCAGTTTTTCGATGTCTGTATTATGATGCGATGAGTGCAAACTGTTGACGGAAATGCGGGCCTCTGTGCCCGCAAGAGCCTGTGCGGATACAGATGCAATATAATACACCTATGGGGAAAGACCGACAACCATGACAACGCAGCACAGTGGCTTGGAGCCCTAAAAGGTTTCAGCAGGTTACGTGTGGTAACCAACCAGGTTACAGAAACGCAGGCTTGGTTAGTGACCCAATTCCTTCTTCCGATCAATTTAATCGTCCATACTTTGGGTATTATTAAGAGCTCCTATCGATTGAATTCCATTCTGACCCGGTCCCTAGTTTGCCGAAGTGATGTCAGACAATGACTCACTTCTAGGTACATCTGGTTGCCGAGTTGAGATATTTGGTAAACGCAACTCTTGGACTGACAGCGAAGGGTAGCATAATAGGCCACATTTGACTAAGCTTGGGAGTTCATGGACTTCTGTCTTCCAGCAACGGCCGCAGGAGCGGGGACATGAACACAATACTCCACATTTGATGGTCTATTACTTTTAGTTTCGGAAAATCAACGTCCAAGCGAGGAGAGAGAGAGAGAAAAAAAGGCAGACAGTGGCTTGCTCTACTGTTTATTCCGATCTGTAAGAAAATGACGCCTTCAAAGGTAGAGAGGGAGAAGCTGTGAACAAAGTATACACCCACAGGTCTAAGAACAAATGAAAAAAATTATTTGGTTTTATGCAAACTGTGCTTGGTGAAAAGTGGGACAAGTGACATGATCGGATTACTACAGACCATAGTTTCTGATAGTCTTTTCTCGTCTTCGTTATGTATTCTCTGATATCATTTCACCTGTCCCCGGGTCACTAGCCGCAGTTAAACGTGGGGGTATGGGTAACGGTTCTGGATAATTGTCTAATCTAGTCCACTTTTCACTCAGCTTCCACAAATACTGACTGGCCGACCGGGTGCAGTTGGCAACCTGTGTGGATACAGTCGACTGAGATGTTGCACGTAAATCCTGAAACACTGCCGTAACGCGATTATTTTGCTCGTCTGTCAAGATCTTAGGAGGTAACACGACCGGATCTGCTACAGCACAGAAAAGGGTTGTGGCACTAACTTTGCGCTTGATTGAACGGGCAAGATAATTGATAATTTTATCGACAATCAAACTTTGTCCCTTTTTCGGCGTTTCAATCCCAGAATCGGAAAATCGGGGAGCTGTGGCCAAGGACATCACAGGATTGACCACCATCACTCTGGTCATGGTTTCGTGGGCTGTGCGCCGCGATAGCTCACTGAAACAATATCAGATGAAGGTAGAGTAATGATGAGGGTGCAATCTAAACTAGCAAATATTAAACCTCTATAAAATTGATAGTTAAAATCGCAAATGTGTCATTTCAATCGCCATTCCCAGTGTTGCCACCACATTTCTATGCCAGATGCACAGACATGGGCTATCACACTGTCAAGCATAAGTCACTCAAGATGCACAAGCACACAAGGACGTACTATTCATACTTGTTCATACATTCTAGCACTGAGCCGAGAATACCTATTCTCTACCGTGTCCAGGCTTTCGGTGCCCGCGGATTAAGTTACTTTCACCATCAACAAGCGCTGATCTTGGTAATGTCTGAAAGTGAGCGAAATGTCCCTTATTGAGCTGAAAGCCAAACCACCGACTAACACGGACAATGGCGTAAGCCAGCGTTTTATCTACAAGGATTACGAAACTGACGGGAAACAAGTTAGCAAAATAGTCCGTGGAAATACGTAACATGTAAAGAGAGGAAAAACGGCATTAGCCACATTGAAAGAATAAGAAAAGACTACCAAATCACGAGTATCTTAAAAGAAAGCACTGCATGAATCATCTGTAGAGAAATCGTGTTGAATTTGCTGTCATGCTTATACTCGCTTCTAAATACACCACTTCACATTCTGCACGAGCTTCACGCAGGGAATCGTGTGCAAAGGAAATTACAAATCAACAAACGCCTCCGAACCAGTTTACTGCACGACCTACCTGTGTTATACGGGACACTTTTTGTGACTTCCTGCTGTTCTAACACGACAGTAACAAGTGAAGAAATCCTGTTAAATAAAGAATATGCGGTCTTCAGCTCCCCCGAAAAATCTAAATAAATGCGATTTTCGACATTTGACCAGAACGGCCGGGTGGGAATATCACTAAGGTTCCAATGTTCAAAACTACGCCTGAAATGGATTATTACCACCGCGGGCTAAACAAGAGATGGTAGAACTTTCGGAGATAAAATATGCACAAGGCAACAACATCTTTTAACGCGCCACCTGTATATTGCATTATTTACCATAGGTCCAACTAGGCGTATTCCATTCATAATTAGTAGTTGTATGGATTCTTGTTCCGTCACAAACGAAGTCGAAATTATGGGATAAAAGAATCCATATTGATACATGTTCGAATGAGTCATTAGCCTAAAGTAAAGTAAGTGTCATGTCGAGGTCGTATAATATAACTGCTGGGTGAACATTGGATGAGCATGGCGGTCAAGAAATTCCGACGTTTTACTTTTGAAAAGCTTATTCGCCGATTTTCGTAAGCACTATGGGGCCAAAATTCTAACATGGATTCCAGATCACTTGATCTCGGAAAACGACAATGAATACATTCTCCAATTATGGATCCAGAAATTCCTTTGAAAAGGGAACGACGCGCAACATGAAAAATAATTTCGACACACGATACTAAGTAGGGATAAGAATTCATTCAGTAGACAAGCTTGAAGGAGAACCAGCCAAATACTGAGCACTTTTCGTTGATTAGCCTCGATATCACCTATTATAAAAAATTGGATGCATTAAATATATGCTGCGAGTATCTGACGATTGATAATTTGTAACGGTGAATATATCTTATCCCGGGATCAGTTTTTGATGAACACTGTATTGTGCGAACAAGCCGTTGATAAAGGGGTTCCCATGGCCCATGTATTATGGCGCAAAACTTCACCCACATTCAATAAAAGCAAGCATTTTCAGGCGGAATGGTAGTAAAAAACCGAGACTCCAATTAGCCATGATACCTACTCGGCAAACAGAGTGAGGAACCATTGGGATCTTTGATAGGCAATCTTTGGACTGAATGTACTCGGATCATCAAAATTCAAATCGTGCAGGGGTAATCCCAGTTGATCCGAGTCAGGAAGTCGACCAGCTTGTGCTTGAGCTAGGGATGCAGCATTTGTGTCGGCGACTAGGATCAGTCGGCCATCATCAGACTCGGAAAGACGTGACCATAACAAACGTGAGAGTAAATAGGTGGAAAAGTAATTTGTGCCAATGATGTGCTCAAAACCATCGTGCGTCGGATGCCGTTTACCAGCAACCACACCAGTGATGCAACTGTGTGACTGAATAATCACTCGGTCTAGCCGAGGATAATCAGCCAGCAGATTAGCCGCAAATCGACGCACAGATCGTTCACTGTCCCCGTTCAGCTGACGACAGTCAATACGACTAGGACTGATTCGAGTGGCTTTGAGTAACTTGTCCCGGGCTTTAGCACAGGAGTCTACATTTTCTGCAGCCATAATCAGTTGGGCGCCGCGTTTCGCCAAACCGTGGAGGAGCTCCCGACTTACTCGAGCTGCATGAGAACGTTAATTATCCGGGGAGGAAAAAAGGGGTATGTATTAAGTAAAGACGGTGGCAGAGTAAACACAGAGAATTCTAATATAAGAGTACGGGACGCATGTTTTGCTATACATTTTACACCGGCTTCAACACAAGCAAATGCAAAATGCGGAACAAAAATTACCAAATGGGAGATCAATGAGGTGAACAGCTAGGTAAGAACAAGCGCTGCTTCCTAAAAGTTTTACGATATTTTTCTTTTGTTTGGGGAGGACAGGAAATCAACAGGCAAGTCACATCTACCATCTCCCAAAATCTCAAGCCGACCTCAATCCACATCTTTTGGGCCCCGACTAAGAAGGTAGGTTGCACCAAATGATGCCGGAACCACTTTCTTCTTACTCCATAGCCTGTCTATCGCATCACTACCAGCGTTTACTAGCAGCGTCGTCATATTCCACTGAGGACGGTGAAGGATGGCCGGAAGCCTTAACAACGCCTAAGGTATGAAGGTATAATTTTGTGAGAACCAACGCACTTCTCAGGTACACCACTCCTCAACTAACAGTGCCTCACTGCAGTCCTGACAATGAAGTGAAAACCAGCAGAGATCTCCGAGAGTACAATAATCGCTGGCCTTTAAAAAGAGTAACGGTATTCCACCTAATGTTTGAAGCCAAAGGCTTGAACGATGCATTTGCAAAGTGCACGAAACTCACCCCGTTCCTCGTGAGTTTACCCGTCGTGAGCGGTGCACAACCTGGGAAGAAGACTTGACGACAGCAGCTTCGATGCAATATAGCTGACACCCCTTCTTCCTCGGTTAGGACAATAACAATTGGATTTCTTCCTCAGACCGAAGATTCCATCAGAGCGCCAAAATTTGAGGTTGCCTGAATAGCTCAATTTCACCATCATTAAAAGAAACTGAGGAGTGTTATTAAGGACCGGCGCTTAGTGACTTTCTAGGGCCTGGATTACCTCAGAAAATCAATCTGCCGAAACAGTCCGCGGAAGGAGTGCCGAAATGAGAGTCGTAGAGGTTGACACTGGAGGCGACTACGGGCCTTGAGTCTTGAGCCCGAACTTTTTGTGTTTCCAACAACTGTGTGTGTGTTCGTGTCCTACTAGACTACAAGCTATGTGCTCCTGTGATATCGTGCGCTGCGAGTACTTGTGTTTTGTGCTTCAGTGTGTGCATAGACCAACCAAACTCAGCAACATAACAAATCTGGCGACGGGGTTTTTCGAACTCAACGCAATCAGCCGATAAACACCATGGATGCGGACATGAAAAAATGTTCCAGACCCAGCTCAAACTAATGGAGGCTCTAACCCAACGGATTGGGAGCATGACCACAACAACCAACAGCCCGGAAATTTCATCAAATTCCGTGCTTCGCTTAATGACCGATTTCCTACACGATCCACAGTGCGGCGTTACGTTTGAATCCTGGTTCAAACGCTACGAGGACGTGTTCACTATCGACCTAGCGGACAAAGACGACAAAACCAAAGTACGATTACTCCTGCGGAAACTGGGTCCTGCAGAACACACGCGGTACATTAACTTCATCTTGCCGGATGAACCATCAAGCCGCACACTTGACCAGACTGTTCAGACTCTAAAGAAAATTTTCGGTGAGCCATCTTCCTTGTTCAACACACAATATCAATGTCTGAAACTCGTCAAACGGGACGTGGACGACCTGGTAACATACGCAGGAATTGTTAACCGCGAGTGTGGCAGGTTCAAACTGGGTGCATTGACAGAAGACCAATTCCGATGTCTGATTTTCATTTGTGGGCTTCAGTCCCCAAGCTATTCAGACTTGCGCACCCGTCTTTTAGCCAAATTCGAACAGCAACCAGACACAACTTTGGAACAACTCGTAGACGAGTGTGAACATTTATCTAATCTGAAACATGACGCGGCCATGATTCAACGACATGAAAGGTTCTACAACGCTGTTAAAGCTGGAAATCCGCCCACGCCTGCTCGGAGGTCACATACACGTCGACAGTTCAAACCCGCCAAGCCCCTCTCGCCTTGCAGGTACTGTGGAGCCTGGCACTTCCACAAATTCTGTCCGTTTCACACCCACCAGTGTAAACAATGTCGTCATGTGGGACACAAGGAAGGGTTCTGCCAATCCAAAAGATTCTCACGACCAGCTCGTTTCAGCCCAGGCAAGCCAAAGTCAGCTAACGACCGCGCGAGCGTTCATTCATTCGGCCTTGTGGCTGCCTGTCGATTAAACGCCGCCGACCGCAGAAGGTTTGTCACAATCAACATAAACAACCATCCAGTCTGCCTCCAACTGGATACTGCATCAGACATATCAGTCATATCCAAATCAACTTGGCATGACATTGGTAAGCCACCTATCCAACCCACTTCAATCACGGCCACAACTGCCTGTGGCGGTGTTTTGGATTTAGCGGGACAGCTCCAGTGTACGGTCAAATGCAACAAACAAGAAAACGCTACGCGGACTCCCCGGTGGACACAGGCACGAAAGTCCCCCTCGAAATACTTTTAGACACGTTCAAATTGCCGAAAACGTTGGCAACAACGAACTCAGTGGATACAAGCCTACTCCCCCGTCGATGGTCTCACCGTCCACGGCGACAAACGAGGCAATTCCAGGTAAATCCAAAGGCCGCTGCATACCAGCAACATCCTTTTTTTAAACAAAAGGGGGAGGTGTTATGGTCGACGACCATTCCAAGGTTTTTGGAGCCGTAAATTTCATTTCTGCTACTAATTTTCTAAAAGAATCTGTTCTTTTCTCAACATTTCGAAATTGACATTATTTTAAATATTGCACGGTTGAATATTTTTATATGTCCGCGAAAAGATTCACAAAAGCCCGTTCTGGGATTGGCTAGTCCACACATCGATCAAGGCCACCCAACAAAACTATATAAACGATAGAGCTCACCTGAATTCTGACTTGTGTTGGTGGGTCACCAATAAACGCGCGGCAGTACTCTGTGTTCGTCTTCTCTTTTCCGCTAGCGGGCTGGGCTAGCTTTTCGTATTTCTCGCCGCTTATTGTTCCGTGTGGCTGCTCATTCAAGGGAGCAGCAGATCTGTTCCATTCGTTGTGCGACTATGGGCCTTGAGTCTTGAGCCCGAACTTTTTGTGTCTCCAACCTCTGTGTGTGTGTTCGTGTCCTACTAGACCACAGGCTGTGTGCTCCTGGGATATCGTGCGCTGCGAGTACTTGTGTCTTGTTCTTAAGTGTGTGTATAGACCAACCAAACTCGGCAACATAACAAATCTGACGACAGTGCTTCACAGTCCTTTGCCAAGGAAAGGTTACATTTGTGTTGATTATTTTCCTACTGGTGAGTAGGATAATACGAAGCAGTTTGTGCCGGTTTGGCAACAGCGGCATTATGCTTCGCCTCTGATACACGATGAGACCTAAAGATCTCGCGATCCATGCGTAGACCAATATGTAGTTCACGTTTCGTAATGAGCGGTGCTTCATCGTACACGCCACCAACAGGAGTGCACTGATGCGTGTCAAGAAGACCCAGAGGCTCCAAAAAATTCAACGTGTTCAGACACGATGAATCAGGCTATAACATGCTAAGTCAGCAAAGTGCAAACCATATACATATGTATATATATATATATATGGACGCAATGCACTCAACTGTGTGAGAAAATGGAAAACTATTCCAAGCGTTCCGCTGCTGTCCAAGAGCAACTGTTTTTCCTGAATCACCACCTTAGGAATAACACTCTCAAGAAGTATCAAGTGTAACTAGCCCGTGAACTCGGAAAGTGTCCGTAGGATTGCATACTCATAGTGTAGACAGATGCATCATGAGCTGATCAACGACGCGCATCGCAAGAAATCCATCAAAATCGATTCGAGAGGGACGCTTCAAACATATTAGATGTCAGCTGGATTAGAGGAATAAAAGCGGTCATTGAAATCACATCGAACACAAATCGCTCAAAGGTGAAGGACAAACTCACCAAGAAATACGCCGCGCTCAATCAAGCGAAACCCCAATATGCCGAACCAATCTACAACTACTCGGACCACCAGCTACAACCAAGCGAAAATTCCGTGCTACTGAAAGGATTAACATTCAATCACACCAACGCCAAACATCCTACATCCACTGCCTCTATTGAATCGGCACTACAGAAGTATGCACTAACGGAAGAGACGCTCCAAGACATACGGGCAAAAATCTGTCAACAACTCGCGCATCCCAGGGGAAAGTCATACTCCCCGCAGACAAGGGTAACGCAATAGCAAGGCTCGACAACGTCGAATACCAAGCAAAGATGAAAGTATTATTGGATGATAACGAAATCCACCAGTCAGTGAAAGGAAATCCAGTCAACGAACTTGAAGCCAAAATCAACAAAAAAACCGAACTCTTTGAGAAAAAGCAAAAAACTCAGCGATGAACAATACAACAAAATAAAGCCTGCAGAGGACCCATCCCTAGGATATACGGACTTCCCAAAGTCCATAAGCCGGGGGTGCCGCTTAGACCTCTTGTCGCATCAACGACAGCACCAAACTATCAGCTAGCGAAGTAACTTTCCGTCTCCTACGTCCATGCCTACACGACCAATACGACACGAAGAGTTCTGTCGCAATCCTGGAGCAAATCAAAGACCTCAAGTTAGAAGCGAACGAAGCTATGGTCTCATTCGACGTCACATCACTGTTCACAAACATTCCAAGGCAAATGACATTGGACAGCATCCGCCGGATTATGAAGGACACCAACTTATCAGATAGAACAGCAATTTCTAAGGGCGACATAATGAATTTGATAGAACTGTGCATGGAAACATACTTACAGTTCAATGGGACGGTATATAAACGTAAGACGAACGTTCATGGGATCACTACTATCAGGTTTGTTAGCTGACGCACACATGAAACCCTTCGAGACAAGGCATTGGAAACAAACCGCCCACGCTTATGGATCCGATATGTTGATGGTACGTTTGTTTTGTTAGAAAAAGACAAATGGGCCAATTTCATCAACACCTAAACACGATAGTGCCCAGCATAACATTCACCAAGGAGGAGGAAAAAACTCGGCTCTAACGTTTCTCGACGTACTAATTATGAGGTAATCAAACGGAAGCATAGAGACAACCGTCTACAAAAAAACCGACGACGACGGACGTCATACTCAATCTCAAAAGCAACCATTCAACCCTTCAATCAAACAGTTGTGTGCGTACCCTGTTATATCGAGCCAACACATATTACAGTACACAGCACCTACGGAAACAAGAGCAATCTAGGTTGTTCAAGTTATTTGCGGTCGTTGTATATCTAAAATCTCTCATCTTTTATCCTTTACTTTCTTTATTAATGAAACAAAGATGCACATCAATTTTCAGGAAGGGGCTGCGGCCAGCAGAGGGCTGCCAAGTGGGGAAGTTGACCGGCGGTAGGAGGATTCGAACCCGCGAACTTCACGTCCAGACGCCACGACCTTATCCGTTTGGCCACCGCCTGTACTCGAAGAAAGCAGAGGAGAAACACTAAGAGAACTAAATCGTTCATGATACCTCCAGACATACGGGGAGCATTCGAAGCGGTCGAACGCATCCTACGTCCACTAGATATCACAACCGCCCACAAACCGACTGGCACCTTGAGATCCACTCTATTCAACGGAAAAGATCGCGTCGGCCAGCACGACCAGTCAGGGGTAGTTCATGCCATTCCATGCCTCGGACGTGACGAGCAATATGTCAGTGAGACCGGAAAACAATTACACATACGCTTTCACGAACACAGCTTAGCCCTATGACGGGCTGAACAAACTCGCAGATATGGCACAACTATATACAAACAAGCCATGAAGTCAACATCAACAGCGCAAAGGTAGTAAGCCGGGCAAACAGAAAGGGAGAGCGACTTTTTCTCGAAGCCCACCAATCCAATAACTCGTTCAATCGGCACGTCGAGATTAACAGACATTACGTCATCTTAACAACCCCGATGCAGAACAGAGGGACAAACAAACGGACAGTGCAGTAAAACGAACGGAACTAGCAATTTCATTCAACTACTTATTCACGTTTGACAACGAGTCCTAGTATGGGTCGAAACGTCACAATAAACGTTATAACTCAGTGTGCGCCGTCTAACCTCATATATATATATATATATATATATATATATATATATATATATATATAATGCACACATCTAAATACAGATATTGTGCCGTTGCAAGCATGGCGAAGAATGAAAAAAATGAGCGAAAAAGAAGAAAAGTAAACCATAAGCAGAATTCACAACATATGACATTTCTCCTATTCTCCATCCTCACATCACCGACCATCCATTGGGGCCTATGAGTCCATTGTGAGTTCAGTACTACCCGGCTACCCAAACCGAAGTAGAAGGTTGACTTAGGGGACCTTACCTCAAGCCTTTGACCAAACGACCTGACCTAATCTGACTCGGTGACTGTTCCAAAGAGTGAACCTTTGAATTTCTGCCAAAATTTTCCCACCATATTTTACCAATACTATGAAGACAGCGTTATCCGAACATCGATAGTCTTCGTACATCTGCTCTCGACGGACAACTTCCAGGGTCATATAGCAGGATAGGGCTGCTGAGGCTAAATGTGCCAAGACTGCCGGTGTTTGAACACCGGTTTCTCGTAATAGCATTCTTAGATAACTGTGGAACGACTGCATCAGTAATGAGTACGTTAGACACAGTTAATGAGGATGCTGTACACGCGACTTTTGATCCATAAGCGGATGTCTCGCTGACACCACAGATGCTTTAAGTTGGTGAGTGCCAATCCAAACTGCTGTATGTGCAAATACACATCGTATAACTACTCAAGCAGCTAAACTTATTTACGTCATCCATATTTCCCTCTGAAAGAACAAGATTCGGGTTCGATCCAATCCAATCCCACAAAGGCATTTTGTAATGTAGAAGTGCGAAATGCACACGAAACATAAATAAACCGTTATTCAGACGATCGAGAAAATCCTCCAACCTACTTGGGCCCTTAATCAGTAGCGCAACGCCGTCCGCATATTTGGAGTCAGAGTTTCCAGTCTGAGTACATATTAATACCAATATTATCATGTGAGGACAGGGCAACTTCCATTATCATTTCTGACAAAGTTGGAAAGGGGCAACTCTAGCAAACATGATCTAGCATGGCAAAACTGAACGAAAGGTCACCGTAAACATGAACCTGGCTTTGGTTGCTCGCAAACGAAGGTTGGAGAAATGAAGTGAATTTCCCCGGCACACCCTTCAGCGAGAGGCAATGCAACAGAATTGCACGGCCGACTGAATCGTGGGCCACTTTTATGTCAAGAAAGACGAAAATCGTGGGCCTACGGAAAATGTGTCTATGTTCCAAGACGTCTCAGTGTGAATAATTCGTCAACACAACCTCAACCGGGTCGTGACTGTGGCGTACACTTATCACGGCCACTAGATAATCGTCAGAAGTAAGTGCTCGCGAGCAGTTTGGACGTAATACTAACCAAACATGTTTCTTTATGATTTTTACTAATCGCCTTTCTTGTAAATTGATACAACTATAAATACCAATAAGTCCGCCAGAATCTCCTTCCATGCCCACACTAATTTCATGTCAAGGGAATCTCCTTAGTGTTTGTCTGAATACAGCCAATCTACTGCAACATTTATATTCACTGTAAAAATCGCGACATCATCCTGCCTTGCTTTGCGTGCGGACACCCTGCAGCTCTTCGTAGATGATATTATTGAGCCCATCCGAGCTTCAATATATAGGAGGGTACACCGATATCACAAAAATTTTCTCTATCAGATTGATGGTCGCTTACTTTGTACGAACCATTCAGTCTAATTGAGAACAGCTGGTTGGCTTCTTATTAGAGTTCAATGAAACAGTGCAGCCTTAGTCTTTTCGCTTAGACCCGTTCCCATGCTGGCAACATCGGAAGTCAATTGAACAGGGCCTCTAAGGACGGCAAAGATGAAACTTCACGGAGGGATTGGATAAGAATGTGCATCGAATGACCAAGATGGAACCTTGAGTGGGAGTACCTTGGATACAACACATCGATGGCTGGGGCCTCCAGTGTGCGCCTTAAACATGCACCATCGTTCACACAAATTATGGCTAACTTAGGGGAACACCAAGGACTACAAGCATCATCAGCCAGCGGGAGAAAATTTGGCAACACTTGTAGGCCAGAGGAGAGAAGGATAGCAGCATTTGCTGAAAAGAGTAAAAGAGAACGAAGAATGGTGGAAAATAGACCAAAAAATAAGTCGAGCCACTACGCAGAAGAGGAAAGATCTTGGGTTAAGTGAGACTGCCTTTAGAAACATTTCTGCAAGTACGATTGCCTGCAGATCGTGGAGAATGTGGCAATATAGAAAAAGGGAGGTGCAATGTGAGATCAGACTGATGAGCGAGTGTACGTTGCGAGAAAGTCAGCGTGCAGATGTCTTGGCAAGGCGCTACGATCGTTTCCACAGACGCTTACCATTTCAGTCACTGCTTGTCTCGAGCTGTTGGTACTGACCGATCGCCCGGTCCACGGCGGTCGTTTTTACTGGGTGACAAACTTTTAGCCCTTTCATAGCCAAGCGTATCATGCACGATAGCATTTTCGAACCATATCACCCGGTGGCAAGTCGAGTTGTTCCGGGAGAACCCGTTCGGGCCAGTAAAAGACCACAAGGAGTTGGGACCTTATTTTGTTGAAGAGCCACGCTGGTCATATCTCTGTGCCATCGACGGAATCGCAGCATTTTACGGAGAAAATTTGACAAGTGAAAACGCGCCGCATCCTCGACACTGCTGCACCTTATCAGTGAGCCTGAGACTACCTTATTCACAACTAGCCGCTAATTCTGATGGTCATTCCCCTATCTGCAGTCTGGGGATGCCCCGAGCGAAAGTTATCTACCAACCTGATCATGATAATGCGGTGGCCGACAGCACTATTTCGAAACTTCTGTTCGGCAACTGCATTTCTGAAGGCACTGAAAGAACTGTATCACTTCCTGCGCCATCCTGGTGGTGTCCACGTTTTACTTAAAAAGAAGCAAAAACCTCTCGTACTCTGTCGATGGTGTGAGGTTTGTCACCAGCGGCTGTCCAGTTTGTGCCAAATGCAAACCATTTTGTAAATTGCCTACTCGGGATCTCATCAAAGTTGCTGTTCCGTTTTAAAGACTGAACATTTAATTTGAAGGGCGGCTGCCGTCCGCATCCCGAAACCGATATTTGTTGACAATTGCAGATGACTATTCCAGGCTCCCCTTCACTTAAGCTTGCCTTGTTTTATCAGTTATTCGATGCCTAACTAATGTTTTCCATTTTCGGGATTTTGTCTTACGTCCAACCCGATAGGGGTTTTTCTTCCTTGTCTGGAGGGAACTGAAAAATTTGCTATAGCAATGGCGTTGTCTCTAGCAGAACGACGGCCTACAATCCTCCGTCGTACGGTCAGGTTGAGAGGCTCAAATGAACCTTTTGGAGGGCTATTGTTTTGGCAGTTCGGTCGGAAAACGTCCTACTTCATCGATAAAAGACTTCCCATCCGTAGGCCCTCCACTCCTTTAGGTCGCTGTTTTGCAAATCTACAAACTGTACCCCTTATAAATGCTTATTTCCCTTTAGTAGGGAATCTGCGTTTGGAGCTTTACTGCCTACTTGGCTGAACAACCCAGGACCCATTCTATTGAACCGTTCTCTGAAATCAAGGAAGCACAACTCCTTGGTCGGCAAGGTGCAGTTGCTCGGTTGCAATCCGAAGTACGTTCATGTACGGTTCCCTGATGGACGGGAGGACACGGCGCCGAAAAATCATTTGGCACCGAGTGGTCAAGTTTCAGAGCCCTCGGTAGTTGACCATTCCGA
This sequence comes from Fasciolopsis buskii, assembly GCA_008360955.1. Classification (NCBI taxonomy): domain Eukaryota; kingdom Metazoa; phylum Platyhelminthes; class Trematoda; order Plagiorchiida; family Fasciolidae; genus Fasciolopsis; species Fasciolopsis buskii. Next base: position 122,268 of record LUCM01006842.1, read on the forward strand.
AACAAGCAAAGCTCCAGCTGCCATCGTCCAACATAAACACACACCAAACACTGCTTGGGACAATCCCAAAGAATTGGATGCAGTTGTAATCCCCATCTCATTCTGTGTCAATTCCAAGTAAGCATAATAACACATATATAAAAAGCGTTCATCCATGCAACTGGAGAAACGGAGAACTTTCAAACAATTCTTTTGGAAATAAATAGTCCTTCAACTCATCTATGCAATTGCTTAAAAGTCAGTAACATCCTACCGATAACGCTCTTGTTGACTTTTGAGCAGTCGCATATATAAATTCATCGCGAGGCGTGACGACTTTTCGATATACTCAGAACCTCTCTCAGTCTAGATTTGTTAACTATTGTCCTCCAACGAATTCCCCCGAGGGAGGGAAAGTCACGTACAAGTTTTGTTTGTGTCGTCATGTGACATTTTCATAATCCTTTTTAAAATCGTTTTTCAGCTCGTACTGCTTGTATAATGAATAAAGCCAAAACTCTAGGCATTTGTCTTCTAACTATCAGACAGCCTCCTTTGAATCAAGTATAAGACATTTCGCACAGGAAAAGGTCTCAGTATCATTTGGCTTTTCTCGAGGGCGCCTTTCAGCCTTTGTGTGATCAATTGCCAGCTGCCAGGCAGCAGCAGATTGTGGCATGATTCGGTGGTTGCTTAAGAGCTACTTCACTATTCTACTAAAGTAGATCCAACACAGTGGTCCATGCAGTCGAGTTAGCTTGATAAATTTACTTTCCAACTGTTGTGTCATAGAGTACAGCGTTAAGGAGCAAATATCTTCGTATGCCAAATACCAAATCATACAAAATTTCGGACTTCGCATATTCTCAGCTTGGTTTAGCTCGCCTGATAAGTAGCAATACATGCTTCGGCTTCAAGGAGCCACAAATGAGAGCTGAGCATCTGATGTAGACCAAAGAGATGGAACATATCCTATGGGAATTGATAGAACAAACCAAACGTTGCCTTCATCACATACCCAATACCTTTGGTAAAAGATCTCACTTCATGATACCAAACTGAATAATCACGCGAACTCACCAGTAGATTCGGTGACCAGAACAGTTTTGCCTCGAAGATCAACTTCTGGTCCTTCATACTGGGGTGACAGCACGAACAGACGATAGCCTAATAAACCGGAGGTGGACAACGCCGAGAGTAAAGCCACACCACGAATTGTATGCCAGTTGGTCAATGGCTGACCACGTGGTTGAATACGCGGACCCTGTGAAAAAATATGAATCATCATCATCATCATCATGATCAATCATCATCATCTTCATCAATCATCATCATCAATCATCATCATCATGATCAATCATCATCATCATCATCAATCATCATCATCAATCATCATCATCATGATCAATCATCATCATCATCATCATCATCAACCATCATCATCATCAACAATCATCATCATCAATCATCATCATCATCAATCATCATCATCAATCAGAATCATCATCATCAATCGTCAACATCATTATTAATCATCATTTTCAACATCAATTATCATCATCATCAATCATCATCACCATCATCAATCATCATCATCAATCATCATCATCATCATCATCATCCTCATCAATCATCATCATCATCATCATCATCAGTCATCATCATCAATTATCATCATCATCATCAATCATCATCATCAATCATCATCATCATCATCAATCATCATCATCA
>LUCM01006844.1:11895-24670 GCA_008360955.1 Fasciolopsis buskii
TTTGCACCTCACATGCTTGGAAGAAGGAGCCCCAATCACAACCGCGCTGCAGCGTTGGCAGCGACCTCAGGTTGCCCTAAAAAGGGGCCTAGCGATTGGAGGAGGCAAGCTACTATGGAAAATTGGTGTGAATGTGCAGCTGACAAGTGGATGGTCGCATCCGGGGAAACTACTTTCAATGAATGTGCGGACATGCGTTAATCCAGTTGTAAATATTAGGTCCAGGATACTTCTGTTTCGAGTCGGGTCGGCCAAGTGTTGTATCCATCTACCTTCCTGAATGTTAACAATAAAGGGGAGCAAGTAGTTTGGAGCGGTGAATGTTGACCAGCAAATGCTTGGAGTATTGAAGTCTCCAGCCACGAATTTGTGAACTGGTAGGGTGGGAGAGTAGTTAAGTGCGTCATTTAAGAGTAGGAAATCGTTCCGACAAGGGCCTGGTAGGAGGTTTTCTCCAACAGTGTCAGCCCTAAGCCACAAGGCACCCGGAAGGCAATTTGACTGAAGGTCTTGGCATAATGAGGCTGGTAGTGAATTTCGGACATGCACAAGGCAGCTGCCCCACGCGGAGAAAGGCGACGTTTTCTGAATCATTGATATCCAGTAATGGCGAGTTTCATCACTTAGCTATGTCTAGGTAAATAGTAGGAAGTCGTAATTTAAAGAGAGGGCTAACAGAAGAGCTTGCATTTTCCCCAATAGAGAACGAGCATTAAGTATAAAAAGCAACAACTGTTGAGGATCATTTTGACATTCAGTCAATTTTTCTTACTGGTTATTGTTCTCATTTGTGACCTCTCTTATTTGGAGTGTACTGCATCATTTCAGTTAGGGTGTGCTTGAGCGGGAAAGACTGGCTGCACAACGGCATACAGTGTATCAGGTTAACATAATCCACCAATGTAACATTCAGCCACGTAGGAAGTTGCCGTCATGAGCAACAGTAGTAATTTTACTTTTTCTGAATGACTGTGAAGGGCTAGGAAGTAAAACGCGGTGCGGCAGAAACGTGTAAAACTTGGTTTCAGCGGTTGTAGCAGCAAGTTTTGGTGGGGCCTATAAGACGAACCCAATGGTGGGGAAAATTTGGTTCCCAAGAAAAAGATGGTTGGAATGAGGGAATTCACTGCCACTGGGAGTGAATCAGCTTGTGGGAGGGTTGTTTGGCGTGGGAGCCAGTGGTAGTATGCAGGGATAAGGTATATATGGAATTGCGAGTTGGGGTTATCCATCGGTGGCTGGAAGCGCATAAAGGGTGGGTCACGACGGCCATACGGGCTGAGTGAGAGAACTTGCTGGAAGGAATAAGCGGTTTTGTTTTACTTACCCTCCAGTGCCTAGTGAAAGGGGATGACTGGTCCGCGCTGGAAGTGAAAATATTAGTATAGCGGTGGTCACCAGTTATGAGGGGACATTGGGCGAGATTACTGGAAGTAGATTGCGAGAAAGCGGTGGGTGGAGAGCTATTGAAATACCACAACGGAGGGAATGTATGGCGGCAGGCTTCTGAAGATGGGACTTGGGATCGGTAGGTGTTAACTATGGGTTGGTAGTCAGTGTTGTAATAGGGATTCAGGACAACTGGGGGATGGTAGACATGGAGTTCATGAGTAATGCGGCATTTGACTGATGGGTTCTTGGGTTCCTCGGATTGGAATTGGATTTACGAGGTTGGGCACTGGTCCTATTCCCGAAGGGTGGACCCAAATTGGGCGATAGAGTCTTGTGGGTTTTCATATGCGTAGTCGGGCATTGGCTCGGGGTTTGCCTTAGAGGGAGAAATGTCAAGACGCTTCGCACAAAGGGGTAGGCTCTGGGTACTACAGAGGTAAGACGGAATTGGGTGGATCTGGCGGGTTTGAAGCCTACGAGATTTGGAGAGATGACAATCTTCGAGTTTGTGGTAACGGGAATTTTGCCTCCGGATGTTGAGGCTATAGGTGATGGTGCATGAGCAGGCTGCCAAGGTGACCTTTAAGAGGTTTTATTGAAGCTAATAGTGGGAAAATGGATTTAATCATCAGACCACTGGTCGAAGGTATATTGAAGTAGCAACAGATAGGGTCTTCTACTCGGGGGTTTTGTAGAAAGAGGGTGAAGTGGTCAGATTTAGATCCACCGCACGTGCTGCTGGGGTCTCAGGCAAAATGACAACGTCCAGCGTTGTTTCCCAGCCAAATGTTGCGCCCGCGGCACGCACCTTTGACGCATTTAAACATGGATTGACTCAAAGTGCGCGACTGATAATCAGCCCCACAAAGTCTTGGCAAAGGATCATCTAGCTTTGAGTTAAAAGCTCGAAAACTGGCGGCTAGCCTGTCACATTGCAGGTTATGTTAATGAGAGCATAGACCCAATGTATATTCAAGTCCAATTTTTGTTTTCCGTGTCTTCGATGTGCTATCCTTGTACACATTTGATTTTGTCTTGTCCATGCCTCTCGGATGTCGATAAATATGCATTATATTATTATTATTATTAACATCTTGTGGACTCAGTATTGGGGGAGTTAGGAGATGTTGGAGCTGTGGACATACGAATGTCACAGGATTTGTTTTCAATCCTTGAGAAACCTCCCATTTTCAGAGGGGTTTTGTCGGTGGATATCTTGATTTTACCAAAGGGGTTTTTTTGGCAACAATTTGGCAGATTTTAATAAGTTATTTAGCCGCAGGCCCATTTGAAAATTGGAAAAGTAGGGGGCAGCCGCAACGTTGCTACTTTTTCCTTAATCTAACGCAATTGCACTTGTGATGAGTCAGGCCACAGGCGTTAAGAATGCGTGAATTCACCACTTTTAGGAGCGAACGATCGGGAACCTTAAACTCAACAGCGTTTTTAACTGCTGCTATAAACTTTTGAACTACGGTATTGACTGAGTTCAAAAAGTGACATAAGAACTTGGAGGTTCTATGACATTTATCACTGAGGGTAGGCGCATAAGGGTATCTTCCAGTGATTGAAATTTCTTCTGGATGTTTGCTTTCAGTTGCTCAAAGTCGGCGGGTGTTTTGCGCCGTCTGGTATGGGTCTAAGAGTGCTGCAGAACATGGGGTGCTCATATATGGGTGTAACCTTTTGTTCTCAAGCGTGTGGTGGCCCGATTTCTCGCGTCAAATACCGGACGAGTGGCGACAGAATTGCGGACAACTTTGTTTGAAGAAATTGGCGTTTTGTACTGTTAAAGCGCCTAATGATAGTTTGACAATCCAAGCTTGGACAAAATTAAGGGCAATATGGTTAGACATAGAGCAAGTCAAAAATTGATATTCAGAAAAATTAGGCCGATTTTTCCCACTAAGAAAAAGAAATTACCATTTTAAAAATGCTAAAATGACAACCTAGTAAGCTAAAAAGCCAAGATGTCAACTCGCATGTGGTCCGTAGTTGACTCTTCACAATTCCTCTTGAGTAAATCCTTAAACGGTTTGGCATCTTGAAATTACTTGCCCGAAAGATAACCTGCCCCCAGCACTTGATGGTTTGATATTCATCGTGTTATCTCATACGCTCAGCCACGTTTTCAAAGCTATGTACTATGGTTTTTTGGTTATTGACACTCAAATAAATCCTCTGCACCTAGACTAGTCAGATGTCTTAACATTTTGAATACATCGGTGGAACTTTCCATCAACCCCGCTTGTAGTCCTTCCTCATACGAAACAAATCCCACAAACGCCGCAATTTCATTCAAATGCCAGTTTTCTGCCGAACCAATGCAACGGTCTTCCGCGACGACGTCAAACACTTGTTTCCAAACTGCTCAGTAATAAGCACATCATCATCTAGGAACGACTGAGCCGTGCGTTTCGCATGCAATCAACTAGTGGAGGGTTCATATTATAAACTTCCGTCACCAAAAATTCCCCTTCATTTTTTCCGTTTCAAGATAGCCTTCCGGACCTTGAAACATTGAAAAACTCTTTAGTTCTATCACGTCCCAATGCCACGTTACTGCCTACCTGTCTAGGATTATAAAGTCGCTTGTTCATTCTCCATTTGCTTATCATAGTACTAGCTGAAACAAATTTTAGACTGCTCCAACCTCTCTTCTGAGCTTATTTCAGGCCCTCCGACAACCACAATTCCAAACCATCAGCCAATAAAACGTACACATGAAACGCAAACCTGGTCACTGGCAACAACCCTAGGCTATGCATCAAAAATTGAGCCACCCAGGGACGCTCTAAGCCACGTCTGTCGGTCGAGTGATGGTCACGTTTAGCAAGCGGTCAACCAATACCTTACCGTTTTTCATGCAACAGATCACGGATATACAAATCGATTTGCAAAGGGAAATGCAACCAGAATAAGTCTTGGTACTTTTTACTATAGTCAGAAAACTGACCCCAAAAGTGGCCGAGGGTATTTCCAAGTGGCTAACTTAGTGTCGTTTTGAGCGCATTGAAGGTGTAATACTTTTCGAGCAAATTTAATGATCTTCTGGGGGTATATTTTGAGTTTTTGAGTTCATATAATATTATTAAAGAATATGACTGGAGAAACTTGTTTCGTGCTCTTTCATACGTGTTCTAAATAACAAATTGTTGCTCTCAGTGTGGAATGTCAACAATTGTTCAATCTTGCAAACATAGGAAACAGTGTGATTAATGGAATACGCGGAAGAAAATGTATTTCATTTTAGAAGAGAAGCGCAAAAGAAGTGAAGTCTAAATACAAACTCACACGCGAGAGATCACGATGATTACTATTCCGAAAAAAAAACGGATCAAGTATTGCAAACAGGAGAGCAAAACCACAGAAACTGATAACCATTACTTTTCTACTTGTTGAGAATTTTTGTATTTCACAGATTCGAATAACCAGCTCTCTCTCAGAGATTATATCATGCTAATGACATCCTGTCATCCCAGACAATTTGATGGTCTTATGTATTCCTGTTTTATTAAAGGATGAAGCCAATACATAGATGCATTGTTTGACAGCAGTCGGGGCATCGGGAGATCCGAGGAGGTCATTGATTTAAGAGACTGGACAACCATTTATGGTAGGTCGTTGGTAAGTTCTGAATTGTGGTAGCATCGATCTTTCGAAGAAAATAGGTTATTTTGGAATAAAATTTTCTCTAATATCCGCTTTGAAGCACGGTACCGATTTTGTGACATTTGGTTGGTTGCTTCTGTTTTGTCGCACATCAAATCTGTACTTTCCAACTGCTGTTGAATTTTTGGACATCTTCGCTCTCGGGCCGCTCATGTCGATCGGCACTTTCTTCCTTGTTTGCTCCCTCCTTGTACGGTCACACTGATGCTATTTCGGTACCAAGACGTACGCAATACATTTCTCGCATTCTATCGACTAAAGGGACTTTGACAAACACATATTGAGGTTTCGCTAGAAAACACTGCAAGTGTGACAGTACGGACAGACGACTTCTAAAAGGTTGATCATCCAGATCCCGGAGGTCTGGGAGCTACGCTTTTGTCTTGTAAAAGGAAATCGGGTATCGTTTGTCTGAAATCTCTACTTCAACGTGACGCGAAATTTGTCGTCGGAAGATAATTTTGCGGTTCTTCTGCATAGTTGCAACAAACAATGCTTTTCAGCTCTTTTACTTTTAGAGACCTCAAGAAGTTTGTTTCGGTGTCCACTGTTTGCCAGTTCTTTTTCGTTTGCTCTTGGTGCTTTCGTCAGAATTCGGGACACGAAAAGATCTTGCTGAAAATACATAAACGTAGAGTTCGAGCTCGCCTGCTCGTAACGCACGAATTCCCTTCCGACAAGTCCCTCAATTTGTATACATCCAAATCGTAATTACTACCTGGCACAAGAAAACCAACAACAACAACAACAACAGCAGCAGCAGCAACAACAACAACAACAACAAACAACAACAACAACAACAGCAATTAGTCTGGCTGGAAAATGAATAACATCACTGGGATTGTAAATCATCGGTATGGCGTTTGCAACCTGAAAGTTAGTCAGTACACATCTGGAACAGTAATAATTCGGTTCCAATTGTTTTTCATCGGCCAGCCGCAAATCGTTACTTCGAAATCAGCTGACATTCGCAATCGTAATGCGCTTAAAAATGATTCTGTGATTACGGAATTCGATTATCTTTAAAAGACTTTTAACCGTAGTTGCGCGTTTAGCATGCGCGCACTGTAAACGGAATGACCGTGTTCGAGAAATGAACGATGATCATTGAAATGAGTGGCTCCTCCTAACGTGCAAATAAAGAGTTCGCAAGTCCGTTAGACTTTGGAAGACAAGGGACGGTATATGCATGTTCACTACTGATCGGAGAAAATGGCAATAAAATGAGCACCATTGTCCGCAGCTAAGACAAACCAAACTTCTTCTATGCTAAACGTTATTCTTAATGTCATTTGAATAAATCCTCCTTTTAGGGAAAGAAGTCAAAATGTACCTCAGACAAAGAAGATGAAGAAAAAACACCAGTGACGATGACGGTTTAAGAATTTGTCCCTGAGCACCCCACGCTACTCAGCATATACAAATCGCCATGCTTCACACGTTACCGGCCAAGGCAGTCGTTTTTATGGTTTTAGATGAATTTTGTGTCTACAATTTTTGTGCTTCTTAGCGGTTTGTACAATGTCCGTGCCCAAAGTCAACCATCAACATACAACTGGGACAAATGACTTTGTTTTGTCGATACCTAAGTAATTAGAATTGAGGTCAGTCAATGGAGTTGATCGAAGAGTTCGAGAAATTACCAAATAGCAATTGAAACATAGTAGTCCATCAGGGCAGACCAAAAAATCTTTCCGATATGCAAAGAAAACCGGAGTTTGTCGTTTCCCATGTGAAGACCATCCGCAACACAAGGCTGAAATCACAAAGGGTGAAAAGCTTTTTGTAACTGACACGAGGCTTTCACATTTCGCTGGAAATGGTTCTATCACCAAGCACTCAAATGTTGTTTATTGCAATCTATGCATTCGTATCATTCCCGCCCATCATTTACCTACGTGTTACTGGGATGGATAGATGAATGCCAACGCCACACAGCCGGGGACAGTTTGACAGCCCAGTACACTGGTAAGGCTGTATGCTGGGCTTCTGATTATTCCATTTCAGCTTTTATAAACCTTCTAGGCATCAAGTTGAATGGATTTTCATACAATTCTAGAATAGTCATGTAATATTGTAAACTAATTACGAGTAACTGAATTTTGACCGAATAATCTCGAATCAACAAATGGAGTCTCGATGAGGTGGAACACACTTGCTGAGCATGAATAGTATTCATACTTTAACCGGTACCTTGGAGTCGGTGTTAACCACGCGTACGAAATCTACGTGCATGAAATCAGTTCATTTATAGTCACTACCGATCATTAGGAGGTCATTGTTTGAGGAAGATTCCAGATTGCGGTTTAAATAGCAATGCGCAAAGTGTTTTTCGTGAAATGAATTCCAAACAGATGAGTTGGTTTACAGAATATCAGAGGACTAGCTTGCTAAACGAAATTTGGAGGAGAATGAACACAGTATCGAAAACAACCAAGAACCGAAGACAATTAATGTTTGTTTTTGAGTGAAGGTATCTCATTGAATGAAGCTGGACGTTTGGGAACCGGGCGTGAGACCCTTAGAATTCATTAACTATCCAAGATTAAAGAATTCGGGCAAACTGGTTGTATTAATGCAGACGCTGAATTATATAAATTTGTCAGATTGACAACAAAGATGGATATCACGTGTGGATTGGGTGGGAACATGAATTATAGCGTTTTCTCCGATGTTATTCCACTCCTATAAGCTCATTCGTAATATGGTCTAGGAATTACTGAAAATTGACAAGTGAGATACTGAGACCAAGTGACCAAACGTTAAGGTGTATTAATCCAGAAGAAGTGTCAGCAGTTATTTTGCACATTTGGTTTCTTATCCAAGAATATTTGTAAGTAGGTATGCATCTCTTAGATCAATCTTTGAAAATACACTGAAATTTGCTAGCCGACAAGGAACATGGTCATGTTTCCTCTGTCGCACAAATGCGCTGAATTAAGCATTTATTCAACGTCCAACGATAATCGCCACAGATCTGAGGTTCCAATCAGTGTGACCGAAGTTGACGACTGCACCGGATTGGTGATCCCATTCTAACACAACGACTAGACAGCTTGGTCAAATGGCTCCCACAACCAAATGGAAATGCCCGGGTTCTCAAAAATATTGGATCGTTCGACAATTCGATTTTCAATCCGGGACTTTTCATGCGTTCTGTCATTTTCGAACATTTTAAAGCAAGTTGTTGCAAGTCTGAACAGTCGAATACGAAAGTCAGCATGGCGACATCAACTTGCAACCCATGAAGAGTTTTTAAGCTTACAAACCGACGATCCAGAGTCGGAATACAAAACCTCACAGTCTACCATCTTGGGATCCTTGGCTTAAATAGGAACAACGCAAAACCCAACTAGTGGAAGCGTATGCCCAAAGTTGTTTGGAAAGATTTTCACTGGAGGGAAATTTCAGATTCTATACATCTCGTGTTGGAAATAGAAGTGAATCTATGACCCTCGGGGTTGGCAATACGTGTCACACGAGAGGTCTTCTGCGATGAAACACACAAGAAAAGCGAATGGAAACCGTCTTCCATGCATTTGCTGACAGTGAATGTGCCATTCTAGAGACTGGACTAATTATACAAGCGATTTTATCTGAAGTTCTTCACCAATAGAAAAATTCGCATAGACAAGAATGGCGTGAATTCAACTGATCGCACGAACTGCACTTTCTGAGATTGGAAATGGGCATTTGGTCTTCTTCTGAGGTTATTCGGATGGTGATTAGGTGACGAAACAGGCTTCACATGTGTCTCGACCCTTCTTTCCTGACATTTGAATGATTTGTATAAGATGGACTCGGTAACAGACGTGACGGGCTTTGCATCCTGATAAATGGCGAGGATATCGTGGAAATTTTGATCTGTTTGGATCAGTACCTTCCACTGTAAGTCTGGCTGGTTGATTCCTGCGATCAAGCGGTCCGTTGAATGGCCCTCCAAAGAGCAGCCATTTTGTATTTCACAATCGGTGTCTGTAAATGAAGCATAAAATCACAAATGGACTGATTTTCAGAGCGAACAATATAACTGAATTAGTTCCACGGTGACAAAATTTAGGGACTTGAGATACTACTGAATTACGGACTTTTACCTTTTGTAAAATAAGTCTTTCGGATTCAACGAAAAGGACAGACTTTTCGTTGAAGCATATGCATTTTCTCCAATGAAATTCTACCCGCTTCGCATCATCCAAGTTATTCTTAGTGAGAAGCTAGGTTTGATGGATCATAGAACTTCCGTCCCCGTAGCCAAATGTCATATGGCAGTAAATGAGTTGACAAACAACCGCGCAGTACAACCTTGGGGAATGAGAAATCCTAATGAATGAATGAATGAACGTACTGTTAATTGAAAACCTGGATAACTGCAATCGAACGACGAGAGTAATGTAACGCATCCGTTCATAAATCACTTACAAATATCACAGAAGCCCGCAAAATGTGACGCTGCTCTCGTCCATCTAATGAGCGTTGCACGGATTACATTTGTGCTAGCTAACGCTAGTCTCCGCAAAATCTTTTTATCTTTGTGTCCTTTTATTTTTTACTTTCTTTCTTAATGAAATAATAATATGCATCATTTTTCAGGAAGCATGCCGTGGCCAGCAGAAGGCTGCCAACTGGGAAAGCTGACTGGGCAGATTCGAACCAGCGACCTTCATGTCCAAATGCCACGACCTTATCCGTTTGGTCATCGCCGGCCAGGGTGAACGGTTGCTCCTTTGCACAAATGAAATAGCCACTTATGAACCTTTCATGTCTGACATTCTATCATAATACTTTAGATTCATCGTATTCAAAACTTTTGGATTCAAACTGTCCAAAAGTAAGGTGTTTATGTACACACTTTCTGTCGCGAACGCTACTGATGACATCATTGATTATTCTTATAAAGCTGAAAGGCTTCCTCTGAGTGCCTTTGTCATTGGATGCATACTATGCGGTCCCAGACATTGTGTAACAGAATCGGTCCAGCTTCAAAAACAGGGGATGTTTTCTTTACCCAGGGTTCAATGAGCGTGGTTGTCTGGCGCTGTCACAGACAAGATTCATTGCTTACTACTAGATAGGCGCACATGATACTATTGAACAATCAGTTGGTTTCAGTTCAAAGGACTGTTTGTTTATCTTCGTTGTTTTGCTAGTTTCGTTAAATTTCCGCCTTATTCGTTCTAGCACGCCTAAGGCAAATGTGTTCATGTGCATTCAGTATTTGGGACAATCAAGGCAGACTTCTCTTCGTGAACTGTCTCACTCGCGTCTGTTCTCCCTGCGTAAAACAGAGTAGAACTAAGAATCGATCGCGCAGCCCCTCTCTCTCTTTCTCACGTCTTCCCAATTACACAGGACGAACTTCCCAACTCGTCACGCGCACGGATTAGAACTATTGCGTGCTAGTTCAATTATAGGAAAATCCCCAATTGGAAGAAGCTAACCGTGAAAGATGCAGTGTATTCACATAGTTTGACGGATAATAATTGGTCCCTAAATAAAGGGTACGAAAACGATTCGGCGTGGCACTGCAAAACGTAATTTGGTACAACGCATGCATCATTTGTGCCCGAGATGCATTCCTGTATGAGTTCGAGGACTTCCCATAGCTGGATTAATTCTACTTTGACCTTCTACCAAGTGATATGCGATAGGGCGAATTTCAATATTGTTTTCATTAATTTTACATTTATTGGTAACTTTTGAGTAAAAGCCAATTCAAATAATGACATAAGACAGCTTATCTATTCATTCCCGGTCTACCTGCCTGTTTGACTTGTATTCCAGTGGCACAAACTCACCAACTGGGGTAGATTTCATTACTTATTTGTAGTCTCTGAAAATGCAAACAAACCTTAAGACCGTTCCCAATACCCCCTTCTTATTTTTATGAGCCCGGTAAAGAAATTCTGCGAGGATTATGAATCATCAATCATTTGTTATTAATACTTCAGAGATTTTAATGTTTCCATTTCATCTGTTTAACGTTCATCCGCGTGCGTAGAATTTCCATTCAAGTTAGTCGTTTGACTCACGAATCCTCTTCATAAAGATCTATCAAAGTGTCACTCAATAATTCGAGGGCATATCTTGACTGGATTTCTCGGCAAAAGTAGCTTGATTAAATACACGGTATTTTTAACAAATTTTGTTGTTCATACAACACAAACGGGCAAAGTGCCAAGAATTTCTGCCTAAAATATCGAAGTCTTTGCTCGCAAAAGTCCATGAAAATTAAAGTTCTACAAAAGGTGATCGGTTTGTCATTCTCGGTCATCCAATCGTTGTCCAACTGTGCGGACTATACCACAATGAAAGCGAATCGATACATCCTATGAACAAATCGACTCGTTTATGCTAGGGCCCAAGCATTCACATCACACTAGATAGCTTCGAATGTTTTCTGTACGATACACATCTTTGACACTTGGTATCCCTAAGTAACGATCCGCAAACAGCCGGACACCCACGCAACAGTCTTTCAAATATGACCGTTAATTTGGATAACGTTGGACACGTCCAACGAAAGAAGCGTCGGGTGCCTGACTTCCCTTTCTACATTTCGATTTTACCGATTTCACCATTGATACAAAGTTTATGTTTTATTTTGCCCTGATTCATCAAAGACGATCATGAACCATACGAATCCAATTACAAATTCAGTGAACGTACGGTGTTGGTATATTCTTCATTTTTTTGGTTTGGAAGCAATGTACGTCACAGTAATTTCTTCCCCAATCTGTCTGTCCGTCACTACAAGGTGAAACAAAGCACCATCTCCCGTTGCGCACATCAATGTGTTTTTCCAATCCTTCTTGACTGTTCTCCTGTTATTTTTCCAAGTTTATTTAGAAAAGACCTTAAAATTCTTCGCCGGGTTCTATCAACCATTAGCAGTGTGTCTTTCATACCACCAGCTGAATTTTCCCTTGATCTACGTTATTAACACTTATCAGCATGTGAGAAATCTGCTGATAAAATTCTCTCTGATCCCACGCATCCTGTGCACAACGATATTTCAAAGTGTCGCTCTCATACTTCGAAACGATCCGCTTTTCGTTCCATACTGTCCAGAATCAATATCTACAGAAACTCCACTGTCCCATATTTAGCACGAATTATGACAAACCGTGACTGGTTTTCAACCAAATTCCTGAGCAGCTTGTTCTAATACGTTATGATTATTCCTAGATGAGTTCTTTTATATTTTTTTCACGAAGGCGATGAGTCGGTTTTTCATCTTATTTATTTATATTTCTATATTACTTTTTAACCTCATGTTTTTTTGACTGAAAAGCGACATTATTTAGTGTACGCAAAAGTCTATACAATACAATACAATACGATAAAACAGGATAGCTTGATGACAACAATGTATTATGTATCCTCTGTCACTCTTAGTCGCTTGAATTGAGAACAAAGTAACGGAGAACATAAGTGCACCCAAAAAGTGCTTTCCGGTTTTTGATTGACATTAAAAGATGAAGTTGCTTGCAGGTTACTTACAATCGTTATGATTGTATTATATATGTGTATATATTTTCTTCTTACACATACCAGATAACAATTTCTGCGAGGAGGAATTCCAAGGCTAATTTGGAGTCACATGAAAAGTGCTGATTTACCAAACTTTCCGTCTAATCATTCATAACGGTTGATTTTCGCCCCGAGTTTGCCGTATCATAAATCCTAGGCGTCTGTCCGATCGCGTTCGAGA
>LUCM01006845.1:0-18942 GCA_008360955.1 Fasciolopsis buskii
GCAGCTATCAGTATACCAGTAACTGCTATCAGTCAGCCTCGCAAATCAGACAAAAGAGCAAAGAAACACGTTTTTTCACACTGGCTTGCCAGCTCGAGATATATTATTCAACGTATACCATATTAATCCTCGCGCTGCTCAATGCCAATGAGGCTCCTGTTCTTCGTGTCGTCAAACAATGGTTGGCCTAGATTCTTCAGCAATATTCTTCCTCCCTCCGAATTTCCAAGAGGGTTTGTATATTTTCTTGGCTCCAGGATCCATGGTAAAATGACCGACGTTCCTTTTCACTTCCACTTTAATATGGGGCCATCAATACTCCTCATCCAGCTTTCTTGTCAAGCTTCGACAATTTTTTAGCTTGCCTTTGACCACTTTTTCCGTTGCAGTTTGACATTCATATCCATTTTATAGACTCGTTTAATCTGACTACTGTGGACACACCACGACAACCAAGGCCATTCTGCAACTGAACTCCGCCCCTGTGATTCGCATCAGTGGTGCGTACAAACGCGGTGGTTCTCTTAGAATGCCAGTTTTGGTATTCTTACTGAGTTTGTCCTTAAAGGTTAACCTGCTTGGTTCATGCGAGTTGTAACATCCCTGTGACATTTGACCATGGAGCCAAGCATGCTTCCGGAAGAGTTCGGGAAATAAAGCAGTGTGTTTATTCTGCAGACCCACGTGATTTACCTGGAAGTCGCATTTAACCTGGAATATGATCCCTCAACTTAGGCTTTTGGGCAGATGTGGGACAGCGAGAGAAGTGTACACTTGCAACGACACTAACATGGGCCGATGTGTCTCAGGGCTGAAGGACAATAAAATACGCCACCGTCAAAGAAAAATCCAGTGGTTTTTAAATCGTCTTTCTTATGGCCACCAAGCTGACGTAAGGGAACGCGTAATCCGATCAATTCGTAAGCTGCTGGTGGAATCAGCGGGAGATCAGGTGGTCGTTGATGAAGACGTAGGACCAAACCCCATAAAATTCCGAGGTATCTGCCACCTTTACCGGATTCCATCAGGCTCTATTCCATCCCTCTATATCTATTCTTACCGCCATCTCAATTTGTATCGGTCAGTATATGATGGAAGGAAATTTATTTCCAACCAGGCAAACGTATGAGCTATGGCCCAAGCTTACTGGCCTCCTTTGACTACCGGTATTTTTCTTATAGGATCAAAAGTCTCCAAATCCACAAGCCCCTGATCATTTCCGTCAAACTCTCATTTCTCTCCTCACTACCCGCTCCTGCATTACCTCCCCTACATATGTCTCATCCTAATCTCCCTTTTTAACTAAACATGTGGTGGCAAGCTTGACCACGGCGGAAATGTCCCCGTGGACTGTGTGGTGCGCACGGATTTCACCGCCCCGGCTCACGAGTTAACCACCCATCAGATGTCAACTCACCTGACAGATCATCCGTATACTTTCAGCCGCGCTGCCCTGGGTCGAGGATTCCCAACTGAAATGATACACAACTCCCCCAAGTGAAGGAGGCCCCAAATGAGAAAAAAAGTGCGGGTGATGGTTCGCCCCAAGATTAAACAAACGAGAAACAGAGCTTCGCCCACCATGATACCAATCAGTGGGATGGGTTCGCCCAGAAAATTTTCGCCTTTATTAGTAAGTGCACGCTTTATGGTGAAGAAAATTCAATACATCTGTCTCCTCACACCCTCGGCAATAAATCCTCCAGGTAAGGCCGCCAAGCTCAGCTTGGAGGTGGCTGGCCCATTTATTTTGTGTAAAGGCACCGTGCTAAGAACCATCCAAGATGCCGTTTAGGTCACAGCTGAGATGGGCGACGAACACCTTGTCGGATGCGTCTTCCACCCTCCCTCCGCTTCTTGCCAAAATTTTTTTTGGTGATAGCCGAACAAATGGATGCCGCCTGTGACTTACCAGGTTCCAAGCTAATCGCTGGAGATTTTATTGCAAGTGCACACAGGGAGGTCCGATTCTAATTCCGGACCATAGATTAGGTACTAGGAGCTTCTGCACTTACAGGTGAAGAGCATGAACTCAATAAATGTCATGCGGGCAATTTGAAGCCAAAGAAAATTCATGTAAAAGGCGGAGGGAGAAGAGACTGCAAAGATAATAAGCTGGCGCTGTTTAGAGTGGGTAAAGTCCCAGTAACTACGAAAGCACGAAACGGTCCTAGAACCTGCCCCAACACAAACAAAATATATTTCTCTGAGACAAGAATTGTACCATTTTAGGTCCCTTTTCTAATTCATCCAAAATCAGGTACTGCCATTTTTCAGATTCCCGGTAGTAGCACAGAACTCCTTTATTTGCCTGCGTGGAAGGCTTAGGGTTAACTTGAATTCCGCGACTTAATACACACTGTAACGGTCCGGCCAGCAGTTTTGCCTTTCGTATTGAGCCACGCACATAAATGGAGCCATTAGGAACAAACGAAAATTCGTGGCATATATACATGTTTTATTAACAAATTTCAGAATTAAAATGTGCCATGAACGAAGATTTCCTTGTTTCTAGCATTTTCTGTTAGTTGGTTTTGATGAAAATGTTTCTTGCAAAGATTTTTTCATTGTGAGCAAAAAATGGGAAATGACTTTCAGGCTTTATCATATTGATAGAGGATGTTTATAGTGGTTGCACAAGCCGACGTTGTATGTGACGGCAAAAATGAAGCCGTGCGGTATATGTGCGTCGATTCGATACGTCGTCCATGTTTTCATTTCGGACAAATATGTTCTTATTGAAGATCACCTTAAAAGCAGCCTGCAGATGACTCATTGTTTTCACGGAACATTGAACACCAATGCTGCTTGAGTTTCTGAGATAGTCTTGAGCGGAATACTTGCAGCGTTAGACGCACCGCCTCATCTTTCCTCGCCTATGCTGTAGAAAACATTAAGCAGTTGGAAGCAACCCAGTCTTGATCTTACTTATTACCAACGCACAAGCGTTCGTGCCAGACAAAAGCCTTTTTCCCGTGAGCACATTTAATATTCGGCTGACCCAGGACGGATGCTATCAATAGCTGAAGCATGACATCCCGAGTTCCATCACCGAATGTTGTTGCTTGTTTGTTTGTGAGAAATTTATCCTTGAAAATCAATAGATTTTTAAGTGCAACTTACTACGTGGTTATAATATGCTTTCTGGTTGCGTCCACTGATAAATGCATTTGCAACGCCGCTTGAAGCATGACGGAACTTACTGATATCACAGGAGCCAAGTCTAACTGCAGCAAAAAGTTTTGTCCCCAAACTGATTTTTGACGTGTGTTATTGTTTTGTGTATCGACCAGTTTTTTCGTTGAAAGCGAAAACTGCATATTGCCAGTATACAAAAGATATAACTTGCGGGCGTCCCGTGCTGGAACATTCAATCAGGAATCAATTGCACCGCTAGTTGCTGTAGCGACATACTCACTTTCTTCCTCTAATTCGTTGTCACCACAACAAATTAGTGACACAAAACAGTTTTACCCTTAGAGACTTCCCGAGATAACCGGCGCCTCAATCACATAGCTCACCTAATCCTACTGAATCTCCGCAGCCTAGGCCTGAGTCAGAAGACGCCGTTATTGGCTATTTATTGTGAACAACGAAAGGCTTAATAACCCACCGCATAGATCCACTGTTCATAGTCTGAGGCGTCTAGTGGTTCCACCTGGGTGCGAACAACCCTCAGTGCTTCCTATCTTCGTCTCCACGTCGATGTTCTGCAGTGGCTACATGTATAAACACGACCTACAGCTGTTCATCGACTCATTTTTTGCCCCAATATTTCCAGCAAAAATTCTAGACAGTGGAACATTACACTGAAATTAATATCGTGCATTCTTTACATTAACACAAGGGAAAAACAGGAATTCAAAAATGAAATAACAGGAAAATGGGTTCGGCAGTGATGTCCAAGAAACTACCGTAAAGGCGACTCTCACAAATACGTTTTGTAATTGAGTCCCTATTACATATTATTCCTGCATCAAAGGAAGTTCCGTAAACCAGCTAATGTCATTCTCAAGCGATAGCATCCAAGCGATCCACGTCAGATAAAAAGTAACTTTCATGATTGCGAGAGCGTTATTAAGCACTGGATTGTAAAAATAATTTGCAAGCATAAATTTAGCTCAAATCTTGCATTTATGTTCACATAAATGCATGAGTTTCAATAATCACAGCTCATGAGATACCCTCTAACACAAGCCACACGTGTTCACACAATGAATAAGGAAACTAACACATCCATTTAAGATAAAGTAAACAAAAAACATTACCAAAACAGCGCAACTCACAAGCAGCGAGCAATCAACAACAGGCCACGGACCAAGTGAGCTTCAAAATTAGACCTCATTAGGACCGCGCGACAAGACTCGCTAAAACAATGGTAGATTAAAGAATTATTTCTTCGCATATCGCATAAACTTTGTTAACTTTGTGAACAAAAGTCATTATCGGTGGCCTATTCGCACAGTTTGTCTACATTTCCTAAAATTATCAATTGCGGCGCTCAAGATGTGAAATTATTAATATACTCCGTATTTCAGCCCCCGTATAAAAACCAAAGCCGGAGGTGTTTATTTTATGGCCTTACCAATAAATTTGTCAAACGCCCTATGGTGTAATGCCACTTTGAAAGATGGACCCAAGTGAACCGTTTTGGGGGCATTTTATCACCCCTATAATGACTGGGCAGAGGGTAACGGGCCATGTAGAAGCTCCGCCACTTGGAAATCCACGGAAATATTTGCAAGTCACACATCAGGGATGCAACCAATGCATCGAGCTCAGTGAAGTTTGTAGGCTGTGTATCGCTAGTGGGGGAGATAAATTATCGGAATCGGGACTAGAGACATCCTTGCCAAACACAATATCAAGAAACTTAGAATAATTAGGAAAGAAGACACACTTGGATGAATTGATACCAAGGTAAAAATCCCAAACGAACAGTGTCTTTAGGCGTAAAGTGGATTTTTAAGGCCATGAAGCACCCTGTCTTCTTGATAATTCTGAAAAGCAAGTCCTGGGTGAATAAACCTATCGGCGACTGAATATTTGCTGGTGAAACAGTCCAAATTTGAAAGGGGCGCAATAATATAGATCCTAAGTATTGTTAGCAGGGGACGCAATACGGCAATCGGTGTGAATGTTGAACCATAAGTAAGCGTCCTTTAAATTAATTCCATATAAGCAGGATCCATGGAGCCCCGTCAGCATACCTTCCAAACCCTGTAAAGTAGACCGAACAATTTTGCGAACTCAAAGCCGGACAGCGGACACCTCGAGTCCTCGTAATTCTGCCACCAGCGATTGAAATAGCAACAATCAACGTGGCCAATTCGGATGGTGCAACTGCAACCAAAGCACTCCTGGTTTGGGGTTAGAACAATGAAAAATTAAATACGATAAAGACTTACGATGACCTGGAAGAGAAAAGCAATTCGTTCCATTCAACATATCAATTTAAGAGTTTGCAGTGCACTACCTTAGAGCTTGCACTTCATTTTAACTCACTTTGTCTGAAATGCAGTCCTATAAGCACAGTTTTCGCCAGCTGTTTTCTGGATGCGTCTCCTCTGAAACATTGAGTAGAATGGAAAGGTAATGCAGTGCTATTGCCTAAAGCATATTCGACCGTATTTCTGTGAATAGCCTTAGAGATTCACTTTTGACCGGTGGTGGCATAGCCCACATCCCATGCCCAATGACGAGATTGCCGATGGGGACGAAGAATATATTGTTCCGTCCTCTTGCAGTTTCAAAGCAAAATTCTGGCGAAGCTGTTTCTTAGCAGGCAAAACATTATCTCTGCAACTTTGACCTTTAAGGATATAAAAGTAACTACCGAATAAACGCCTCCTCAGAGAGAATTCATCATCGAACTCACAGCAACTGCTGGCCGCGACACTCTAATGTCTGGTTTTGCCAAAGATTGACTGCAGCAAGTCCACTTCTTTGATTACTGGTTCCAGGTAGGCGTCTGGTACATTCGGCAACTATGAAGCAATAATGTCATTGGGAGCAGGATTTACTTACCAGGAACCGCCGTGCTTTAAATTGACCATGGATGTGGACATGCATCGTCTAAAACTGGAGACCACTCCACAAAACGTCTACATTATACTGGGAATGTTCTATTCTGAAAAACCGGAACTTGTGACGTTCATATCCAGTGTCTCCACCAGTGATTGCAATATGCAACGTGACTTGCCATCTAATTCCCTTGGGTCAAGAAACAGCCGTGAGGTTCCTCTAGTAGTAAGAACATTGCAGCAAGCATTTTTCCATTCTGTAGAAACAACGGGCATTCTCGGAACATCAATTAAAGCTATGCGAACAACATACACATGCCGCATGCTCTAACGATTTAAAACCGCTATAGAATCCGGGGACGGTAGTTCTGAGATTTATTTAGGTAATCATTGCAGTTCGATGGCCTTATTGTAGCTATCAGAAAGCGCTCGTCAGAACTCAATGGAGATTACCATAACAAAGGATAGAGTAACCTTTGTTTTGGCCTGTTAAATCTAACCGGTGGATGGATAAAATAACTCACTAGCTTCTCAATACCTGGCGCGACGGGGGTAGGCCCGAAAGTGGAATCGTCAAGTTGCCCATAAATCATTCACAGGGGATTTTTTCCCCAGAAACGTGGGACAGCTACCAAAATGTCAGTGTAAATAAAACCACTAACTTGTCTTGAAAGCCAACTGCGAACAACGGCGAAATGCACTTCCATTTCGCGGTAAGGCACTTGTAAACCCGTGCATTCCAAGTTGTGTCAAGCACGTTTTGGTGGCATAGGATGCCTGGTGACACACATTCTTAAGGGTCACAACGCCATCGGTCTTATGAACCAGTCTTCTGTGTCTGTAGGTAGGGGCGTGAAAGGTCTCACAGACAACTATAAATGATTTCATGCGTATTTTGTAAAGTACTATGCTGTTAGCAGAATTAGTGGTGGGCGCCGTGTTCCCCAACTGAAATGTCTTACGTTCAGCGCCGTGTTGCAAATGTTACCATAAAACTCGTTATCTTTCAAAACTGGATTCGTATGGCATTCCGGTTGTCTTTGTCAAAGGAAGGCACTATCACGTCTTCCCTCTGAGGCATTACGGAGGAGAACTACTACTCCCAAAACACAACTAGCGCGAATAGTACATCCATTGCCTGATCGAAGCCCAAACCAATACATCCTCCACGGCGCATCCAAGTAAAGCACGGACACTGTGGCCCCTCCGGTTAGTGTGACCTCTGTCCAAAAAAACGAAACAACTTTGTGCGCGATACGGAAAAATTCCTCGCTTTCGTATTGCCAGTTCTGCGTCACGATGAATGTCCAAGGATAAGCAACAATTACTAGGGGCTTTTAGTCGCTATTATTTGTCCGTTGCACTTGATGGGCTCATCTGTTAAAATGCTCGGGTTTGATCCGGCAAACACCAAAGTAAATTGTGCTATCATTTAAATGTTGAAAAACGAAATATCTCACAATGCTTGCCTCCTGACATTACAGTGACAGCTAAAAACAATCTGTAAAACTACTCTCGCCGCCAGTACGGTTTCCTCGACCAGTTACATTGAAGTGCAGTTGCGTTTGCGTACAAACTACCGCAGTCACTTGTTACGCAATCGTTGGGAACCTGTCGCCTTTGTTGCCTTTCCTAGAGGGTCAGAAGAGTTATTCTCATCATCTGTTTACTTAATTCATAGTGCATTCTGGGAAGCGATCAAGTACACCTTCTGCTTTATTCACAGAAAGGTTCGTACAAAATTATTGAAGAGTTTGGACTGTCGTCACCTGTTCGCAAGTTGGCTGCCATCCTCAGCCTAACTGACCTAATTCGAATATTGTTCATTTCCTTAAAAATGCTACTCAACTCTGCAGTTTTCATTCTTACTGAGTCGGATGGTTCAGTTACTAATTTTCTAGTGGAATACCGTAGTGTTTCGCGTACTATCATGAGCAAAGGCAAAGCTGAGACGTTCAGAGTCCTGCACTTGTGAATCGATTTTGAGTGTTTTCTAGTGCTAATGAGATACACTCTACAAGTAATGACGTGAGCATCGAAAAGCAATCCCGTATAAAACAATAGGAGTCATTAGTCAGGATTAGGGCGACTTCAACCATCAAAGAGCGACATATAGACGAGGCAAAATAAAACTCGCGAATCTCGGTCTCGTGGATTCGTCTACTAATCACATTTGCATTAATCTAATTCCTTCCCCAAAACCAGGTATGAGTTCAGAAGACCTTGTTTCCAGGGGATCCGAATGGGCTACTAAAATCAGAAGCTCGATTCAACTTGCGGCAGACATGGCCGTCAGCAACACATAAAAATGTAACGAAGTGATCGTCTGGACAAACATGCCATTGAACTAAATATATCCACTAATTCCTCTGTTCAGTTCATTGCTATTAGTTAACTAACGTGATCATAGTGATCTTAAGAATCCTGCAGTCAGTCAGCTGTTCCTCAGGAATCCATGTAGCATCACGCAGTCCTTCCAAAGGTACTAGCGTTTTCGACTTAGTCGCAATAAGGATCAATCGGTTATTTGGTTTTATACTTGGTTTGCAATTGTGCAAAAACAAACGAGAGAAGATAACACAGGATAAGAAAACGATTAGCAATCACCTTCAATCATCTGAAGTACTCTAAGACCTTAAGGCAGTTATAGAGAGTTTAACGAAAATTTCTTTAGCTCATTCGCTGAAAAAAACCATAGATCGCATAAGACTATTATCTCTAATGGCTCTCAAAATGACTAATCAGGGCAAATCGTACGCATCAACAGTGACTGTCTGAAATATGCTTTTCTAGGACAATCTGATGCCATTCGCTCATGGTTCACTGTCATACTTGCTCTCATCTCTCGAGAAACGTGGGACATCGTCGGTTCACTAGATCAACACTGGCTAGCTCACCATCTCCCCAATCCCTTCATAATTAGCAAAAACTGTCCATGCGTGCATTGAATGTTTTCCGATTCACGAGGTCGCAACTGAAGAGAAAAAACAACGGCAGGGACTTCCAGTTCGAACAACGACGCACAATTATACACATGCTAACTATGAATGTAAATCCAAACGGACCTCAGAAGAGCGATGCTAAATGCTGTACTCGCAATGTATGCAAAAAACGCGTGCGATAACTCCTCTTTGTTGTATGAATATGTAACACTTTTGGCGGAACACTCATTACATGATCAAGTAGCAAACATTCTATAGTAACGCAGTAAACGCCAGTAACAAGGTAGAAAGCTTGATACCAGTAGAACGTACGCGGTATTCTCCTAAGAGCAACACAAACAGTCAACAAATAGCTGCAATCCGGAAGGGAATCAATAATTAGCAAAATGATTTGCAAACTAAGCGAAATCCGCTCTGAGCGTAACAAGAACCGGCCACAATCAAGGTTTCCTGAGATCAAGACAAACAAGGGTAATTGACTATTGATCGATGAGTAATATGGGCCGGCATACCCGCTTAGTCAGAATTTTCTCACGCAACTTCTTGGTCAAGTCTCGTCTTGTGAGCAATACTAGACATAACAATGACGAGTACTCTTTATATTCAGATGGAGAAGATCCATCCGTGATAAGAGAACGAGGATTATTAACGAAACTGTGGACTCGAGTGAAGCCAATGGTCGAGTGAATCTAAACAATCTTATGAATGACAAAG
Source organism: Fasciolopsis buskii (assembly GCA_008360955.1). Lineage (NCBI taxonomy): Eukaryota > Metazoa > Platyhelminthes > Trematoda > Plagiorchiida > Fasciolidae > Fasciolopsis > Fasciolopsis buskii. Next base: position 9,680 of record LUCM01006845.1, read on the forward strand.
ATTATCAACTACAAAGCACCAAGATTGTCCTTTAGTTAAAGGTGCACAGAAGGGCGTGCCTAGAGCTGAACATCATTCGGATCACCCACACATCTCATGATGGATGCCAGCGCGCATCTGGATTGGTAAATTAACAAAAAGTCGACTACTTCAGTCAGCTTAGGTTGCAACACAAATGAGCGAGTGTTCTAGACAAACCCACTCTCGTAATAATTACCAGCATTCACTGTCTGATCGGTTCGAGACTTCGACAGAAAGACCCACTTTCGATAAATCTCAACTTACTGGTGATAATAAACACGGTTGCCTAATGTACAGACTACCAGCAAACATCAAATAGTCTAGGCCTGTTAATCCAACCGAGTTAGAGAACTTGTATTTCACCGGTGATCATTAGTTTGAACAGTCAAAGTTAGTTTTCAGCCTAGGCATTAATTGACCGAGGATGGCAGTACTTTTGCCGTAATTCTATTGGTCTTTAGTCTATGATGTAAAAGTAATGATTAAGAGACGAACACCTTGGAATTTGCTCCAATGCACCTTTCCCTGCATGTGGTTTTGTTCTGCATTCGCGAAGCAGCAGCGACAAAAGTCCAACCAGAGGTCGATCGGATTCTAGCAGCGCCCGGTAGTAAAGCATGGGACTAGAGAACAACTACACCGTCAGAAAACATCTGCCGACGGAGTAACAACCACAAGTTTCATTAATGAGTGTCTGTGCAAGGCCGGGACGATAACACAAAACAGATGAATTCTAAGTATCTCGCCACCCTTGATTTTGTTTTTGATAAAAATGCGTGAAATATACCCTATTCCCTCGTAAAATTTTCGTACCACAACAATTAGAACCAAACACCTCCGCTGTAAAACAACCTTCATGAAGATTAGTGGCAGTAAGCGAGAAATCAGCTTACTGAAAGTAGCTACAAAAATGCGCCTCTAAAATATCAACAGTTAAAATTAAAATAATGTAACAGGTATCGCTTTCTGACGCAATTAAGAATGCTTTCATCTCCGGCGCTCTACGTTTGGGTGCCAATAATACATAATGAAACAAAAACATTAGAAATGATCGATACAAATCAGATGGACAAAATGCGATTTATTCAACTACCGTGCAGTGAAGTACGTGCATATATACAGAGACTAGTGGGTCCGGTTTTCTAACAAGGAATACGTTTATTACTTCCAGGATGAATGTGCGCGCCAGTAGGGACTCGCTCCAAGTAATGAAAGGTGGGAGCCTGAAATTGAAACGTGAATTATGAATATCGGTTGTATTGTGCATAAACGACAATGTATTTACATAACTCTAAAAATCATTTATTCCCGTTTGTAGACAACCTCAACCAGGACAGTTGAGAAAAGTTCAAGTTACACGTCGTGGCGAATAAACCAAAGTGTAGCTGAGAGATCTACGAATCAATATGTCAAACGGATCGGACATCGAATGAGCAAAATAAATGATGACTGGAATTAGTAAAACGTGCTTCCCAGGGTGGAAACTGATTCATCAAACTGACCCGCTTACTAATCGTATGCAAGCCAACTCCTGACTAGTTGCAACAGCAGACAGCTCAGGAAGGAAATTCGGGTTGTATGGAAAAAACCGAAACCAGTAAGTCGTACTGCATATGTATAAAGCATCAAACGAACGTTTATTTATCCATGTAGTGACACTGCGATTTGGCAGTTCCCGGATGAGTACGCTGACGTGGCACCCTTCTTAGGGAAATGTTCAAACTGCTTCGTTCAAACAAAATAACCACAGGTACAGGTCCAGATGGTGTCTTCACTTCTCCTGAATTACAGTGCCAATCCGTCCACTGGTGTATTTACTTCCCTTCTTAATACCTCCTGAGGTAAACATTTCCATTCCCGACTGTTGGGAGCTAGTTATAAATGTGTCGATCTCCAAACCTAGTGTTTAAAGTATTCCAGCGAAATGGTTTTCGTGCTATCGGTTTTACTTAATGCGGTGTTAAACCAACAGAACGCACTGACCTACGTCGTCTAATATCGTTTATTAGTGTGCTCGATGAACTTCTTTCAGCTTGCTAACAAACCAAACAGGTCCACCCTGGATGCCATGGCTTCTTTGGTTGATAAAATCACCAAATCCTTGGATGCATCGACCAGATCTATCTGATTCGCCTATTAAGATCTGCCCTCTTCATTCGACTCTATTCCACGGTCTATGCAGATTTGAACAGTTCGGTTACGCCAATAGCCTCTTCGTACAGCTATCAGACTAATTCACCAACAGCACTCGAAGTAAAAAAAATGAGAAAAAATCAAACTCGGGGGTGAATAATTCCAGGATCCATCAAAGAATTGTCCTTTCTCCTAAGTCGATTTCTGATTCAACAGAAAATAACACGATCTCCACTGTTCACGGGGCACTGCCATATCCTTAAGTGTCTCCAGCCAGCTAATTGACGAGTCTTTCGGACCCCAACCACTTTACCTAAGTCCGTCGTGCATTTTATCATTCCACATTGCCACGTTATCTGCTGACCTCCACATGGCTTCCTCCACGCCGTGGAAGAGACGTAAAAGAAGAGAGGATATAGTAGATGAGTATTCGCCATACACAACACGTTACCTAACCAGCGTAGTAGTACACTAAATTTCACACACTGAAATAAGGTTTTCTCATAACCGGCACCTAGTACTAGATTCCTAACCTCTACATTACTCACACGGTCACTCCATCCAATCCTGGCGATACTGAGTGTACATCAGTGATCGAAAACCTCCAAGCGACGAACATCTCCGACATCGTCACGCCTACTTCATGTCTCGCAACCGTACAACAGAATTCAGAGCATTTCGGCGCACAATACAAGGCCTTTCAACTTCAGTAAAATATCAGGCCGATGCCACAAGTGCTCCATTCCAATGTATGCTGCTAGAGCCTTGGATATGCACGTGTTTACTTTTGTTACTGTGCTGCCATCGTTCGACACGCAGCTGCCAAGACAGGTGAAATAGTCCACAATCGTTAGTTCCTCCCCATCCAGTATCAAGTTGGGCACTACTTTGAACTTTAAAGGTGCAAAGCACATGCCCAACCGGGCAACCGATCTCGAGTGTCTATCTAGTGCGCCTTGTGCATGGTCCGCAGATTCTAACAGGCACCCGACGTCATTTGCGTAATCTAGGTCACATAGCTTCCCTTCATTTCCCAGTTCGACTCCTAAACCATCGTCCATCAGCTCGTCCATAAGAAACTTGGACAGGAATGCAGAGATGGGAGACCCTTGTCGAACGCTGCTAGTCGTTTTGAATGAATTTGATTGTTCACCGTATACCCTCTCGCGACCAGAGATATCCGATAACAATGCTCGAAACAGGTTCACGAACTTCGCTGGGATGCCACTCCGGTGGAGAGCATTGAATAGGGCGGTCTGATCCACTAAGTCGAACGCGCCTTTCGATGCGAGAAAGACTACAATCGTATAGTGGTGGTGTGCGCAGCGTATTTCGAGTAGTTGGCAAACAGTGAATATCCGATGGATGCAACCTCGATCTGGACGAAATCCGGCCTGCAGTTCGACGATGCTACTCTTGCGAACTGGTGTGAAAGAGGGAACATTATCGAAGCTAACACCTTAGTAACTATCAGAATTAAACTAATCCCATAATGATTACTACAATCACTCCGTGTACCCTTGATGAAGATGGGCACAATCAGTGACTCACCCCACGGTAATGAAATACGTTCATTGTTCCAAATATCATGAAGGAAAGAGGTAACAGATTTCATCAGAGCTTCTGCACCTAGTTTGAAAAAAAAACCGGATGCGTAACCCCAATTCAGAAATCGAATGTTCGACTCCACTTCCAGTTCCGTTGGGGGATCAAGAGGCACCGTCCAAGGATTCGCAGCTCCAGACGTCGGCCTGAATACGTTACCATGCGGCCAGCTAAACTGCGCGCTAAGATGTTCAGCCCAACGGTCCAGCCTTTGCTGTCTACCGTGGATGAGCTCTCTATACCTATCGCACACGACTTCACTAACCGAAGCTTGAACAGTCCTTGACTTCTACCTGAAGCGGCCGCTATTCCAATCGCTTCGGCTACCTTAACCCACAAGTTTTCGCGATCATTCTTAAGGCTTATCATCAACTTGCGCACAAACCAAACAGATCCACTTCGGATGCTGTGGCTTCCTTGGTTCATAACGTCACCAAATCCCTGGATGCATCCGCCGAATCTGTCCGATACGCTATTTTAGGTTTCACCTCTCCATTTGCCTATTTTACGGTCTTTAGTAAGAGTAAGTTTTACACCAAACTGATTCAAGCAGAGAAGCAATGTGGGGAGATTGCTTGTCGATCTTTTACGGTTAACACATGAATAGACACACACTGGGACACAGGACTTACCACCATTGAGAATCCGGGTCTTCAGTTGGTGCGAGTCATTTTCGCCAACTTCTTCTCCTCTAGATCTTTCTTTTTTTGCGCCAGAAAGAGCTCGCGCTCACGCAGAAATTGTGCGTAACCTGCCGGACTGTGATCAACCAATCCTTTATCCAACTGTTCTTTCGATAGAACTTCAATGCCCAGACGATGAGCGGCACCGATCAACATGGAACAAATTTTTTTGAGGTCTGTGGTCTCCAAAGCCGCATCTTGTTGCTTCAGTTCAGCAATGTGGTAGATATGTTTTAACGTAAGACGACCACATACCTCGGTACCTGAATGCAGAAAGCTTATATACAGGAAACGGCGATAGCAAGGCATGGGAACCAGAAACAGGTAAAATATTTTGCGAGTTACTCCATCAGAATCAAATGTTCCAAGTTCGATGACAACAACAGACCACCATTGTCAAACCGTGCTGACACAAGGTCTGTGAGGCTTGAGGACAACAATTCACGCGCAACCCACTCTGGCAAGAGCTATTTCATGATATATGAATCAAGACGGAGTAAAAACGTTCAATCCATGACTAGAAAACATGGCCTCACTTCACGATTACCTAATCCTTGATGTGAATAGCAATACAATCCTTCTACGCGTCTGCGGAGCAGTGTCCCATGTATGATTAGTCCAACCATCAAAAACGGAAAACGAGATGTCAATGCCAATGCTTACAAGTTTTTATTTCCTGCTAAGCACCATAAGAAAACAGAATCTTAACGCATCAATCCAAACTGTATTTTTTTGAGATGAAGCAAAACATTATGCATCAATCCGACAAACCCGGTGGGTAAGGTGTTCAACCGTTGGTTCTTCACCCGGATTCGAGTCGGGTTGCGGTGCCGATTGTTTTCAAGAAATGAAACAGCTGCACAAAAGATATTCGAGTAGACAAATTGTCCAGCTGGTCCAATGGCGTAAAAGGTCTGTGATAAGTGGGACCTATACCACTGTGTCAACTTTTAACAGACTGTTTGGAGGCATCCAGGCGATTGTTTGACCTACGATCACTTACCTCACGTTGGGATCGATGTGTAGTCTAAGCAATGAGGCCAAATGCAGGTAAAAAACCGACATATAATTTTCACCATCTTAAGCCAATGATTTTCGTTCGACGGGTTCTCCGTGTCTATCCGTTCAGCCGAAATAACGTGCAATCAGCCTGTTTTATCGATTCAGTCGTCGTTCTGCAACCTGCCGCCAGTTGAGTTCAATCTACTTTTACTGGCATGCCGCATTGTTGAGTGACTGCGTGTGCGAGTTTGTCGTGTGCTAGAAATGAGTTTAGTTAATATTTTACCACTAACCTAGAACGGCTTCCATCAACTACTACTTACTGTTTCAGTAGTGCAAATAATATTTCGACTTTTCATCCGCGCCCGTTTCCCATGATCAGGCTGTGCAACCGTCGATTTTTGGCGTGCACGAAACGAACAAAAGCACTTGCATTCTTTTTTGATTGGTTTCAGATTGCGTACTGCAAGGTTTGTCACATGAGATATAATGTTATATTTATTACTTAGCTGAAGAACTTCCATAAAGCAACCAGGGATTGAAGGAAGTGCGAGTGACAGCATCTCGATTAAATCAGATAAATTTTCAACAAACGATGGATCATTTTTCAATAAGTGTAAAAAATGCATTAGCTCAACAAAATCTAATCCGAAAGAAAAATTCAAATATTAGTTTTTGTGTTAACGAATTACTAAGCTAGAAGCCATTTTAAAGATGGGGGCCAAATATGCCCCCAGTAAATATGAATAAGCACCTTGCAGTCTAACCCATTTGGCATGCTAAGAACTGAAAGGATGTGGGAACTGTAGGAGCAAGTTTACTACCAAAGTCAAATCAATCAATAAACGCTTGAAAACAATAGGAGAATCACGTTAATATGCAAAATATTCTCATTGCGTCCTGACTGTTGTACACTAAATTGAAAGCTGAACCCTTTATAGTATCGAATCTATACATTGAAAACAGCTTACGTAATCTGGCTTTAGGCACCATGGTAAACAGAACCAGGCTGATGTCGACATTAGACCAACATAGGGGTGAACTACACCGCTCTAATGACAGTGTCTCTGTAAATTTTGCTGCAGACAAAACCTCAGTTTGTAGCAAAGTGCTCGACATGGAACATCCCAAACAACCTCGTGCCTTAACATAAGCATGCAACTTACTATCGCCAACGCAGATATCTTGTAACTCTTCACGCTCTCTCCGACACTTAGTAAAATTATAAGACAAAACAGAATATGATAGACCAGGTGATTGAAGGATTGTCTAAATGTTCTTCTGATGTAACATGACGGGCATCCGAATTCGGATTAAAATATTAAGTATTCCGAGGGATCCCGAAAAGCAAACCTTCAATGTTACACGAGGCATCATCAACATCATCGCGCACCGCTGAACAGCAAGGAAACCTTCACTCATCGATGCATTTCCCTAAAAAAAGTGAATATCAAAGGGCAACAAGGAATAGACTAACTTACGCGGAAAACGGCAAGAATGCAGCTGCAGCCAACACACGGAACACAGCCTAACTCTACAAACACACCTCTTTCAATCATTCTGATTCAATAGAAAATAACAACACGATCTCCACTGTTCACGGGGCACTGCCATATCCTTAAGTGTCTCCAGCCAGCTAATTGACGAGTCTTTCGGACCCCAACCACTTTACCTAAGTCCGTCGTGCATTTTATCATTCCACATTGCCACGTTATCTGCTGACCTCCACATGGCTTCCTCCACGCCGTGGAAGAGACGTAAAAGAAGAGAGGATATAGTAGATGAGTATTCGCCATACACAACACGTTACCTAACCAGCGTAGTAGTACACTAAATTTCACACACTGAAATAAGGTTTTCTCATAACCGGCACCTAGTACTAGATTCCTAACCTCTACATTACTCACACGGTCACTCCATCCAATCCTGGCGATACTGAGTGTACATCAGTGATCGAAAACCTCCAAGCGACGAACATCTCCGACATCGTCACGCCTACTTCATGTCTCGCAACCGTACAACAGAATTCAGAGCATTTCGGCGCACAATACAAGGCCTTTCAACTTCAGTAAAATATCAGGCCGATGCCACAAGTGCTCCATTCCAATGTATGCTGCTAGAGCCTTGGATATGCACGTGTTTACTTTTGTTACTGTGCTACCATCGTTCGACACGCAGCTGCCAAGACAGGTGAAATAGTCCACAATCGTTAATTCCTCTCCATCCGGTATCAAGTTCGTGACTATTGTCGTTCAGTTCTGTATTAAAACTTTGCAATCAGAGGGTGTAAGGCACATTCCGAACTGAGTGACGGATTTCGAGAAATCGCCTAGTGCACAACGCGTGAAGCGATAACTAGGGACTAACGGCGGTCAGTGATCGTACCTATTTGCAAGAACGCGATAGGTCATCGTTTGAATACCACGGAGGAATTTGTTTAGTGCGCAGTGCATACGAACTCCCTGTTGGCATTATCCTCTACCTATTTTCCAGGACTCGAGAAAGATATATGCGCAAGAACCAAGCCGGTTTCCGTCCACTTTGGGGTTGTATGCACCGAATTTTCATTTTGCGACAGACCTTAGACTATAGGCACACGACTCATGAACTTATGGTTTTCGTCTTTCTTTATTCGAAGCGGAGTTGAACTCGGTCGACCGCGTAGTTCTATGGAACTGCTTTTCACTGAAAAGTGTTCCAGAGTATATTCCACTTTCTCGCTCTCAACATGGGAAAAGCCAAAACCGAATGTGCTTATGGTGATTTCCCATCCGAGTTCACGGCGACTGATGTTCGTTAGCGTGGCTACCATTTCCTTTTATCAATTTGTTATTTAGATGGCTATGGAGATAACTGTATCCCCATATGGGAGTAGTGGCACTAACTTTTGCTCACACAGGAACCTTTACGAGTCAGACTCTTTTTCCCTAACCAGGTTGACCTTAGGAGTTTTATTAACTATGCTACTTGCACATTGTCACCTTCCTTGATTAGAGGACGCAATCCATTCGGTCCAATTCCCTTATTCCATTTTAGAAAACCTATCTCCCCATTGCCTCCACTTAGGATGGAGGGCCGGTGTCCACGCACACTGATTCACTTGGTCATAAATGGAGGGCTAGCTGTGACAGTGGGCCAGCTAAACTGCTCCCTAAAATACTCTTCCGAAAGCTTCACTAAATGCTCCCGAGTGAATAAGTGGGTTAATATTCCAAATCACTCTGTAAGGGTTGCAACCACTGCCGATAACTGCTGCCTTACGCAGCTCCCTAAATTTCCTTCAGCCACCCACCACCACCAACTCTGCCCGCGGTCATTTCTCAGGCTGTTGCTTAGCTAACGTTTCAGGGATTTACGCGTCTCATTGCATGTTGAAGCCAGAGCCAAATTCAACGTTTCTGAGTTTCACATAGCAAGGAGCTCTGAGTGCAGACCTTCGTGGATTTACGCAGTGTTCTCTCGGATCCTGGGCATTTATCTGAGACGATAACCACCTTGAAAGCTCCGGATGGAAACGAAGTTGGCAATCATCTAGTATCGATCGCTCACGGCGCGTGGATTTCGCATGACTACAGATCAGGCGCAAACAAAATAAGTGTCAGGGTTCTCGCTGTTGCAATCGTACCGAGTAAGGGTCACAACGGTTAAGGGCGAGCAAACGGAATACGAGATCAACCTTGAGACAAATGTCCTTATAGGCCCACGTGGTCTCCTATCTTGCAGATCCGACCATTTACACTTCCCCCAAAGGGGCACTGTGCCGCAGTGCTACACAAGTGGTTGTTCTTGAGAGGGGACCATCGGTTCATATGACATGGG
>LUCM01006846.1:0-164894 GCA_008360955.1 Fasciolopsis buskii
TTTCATTGTTTTCTTGCCGGATTTTTGATTTCATTATGGTCTCCATTCGCCGCTACTATCGGTCGAAGTCATTGTTGTTTAAAAACCTTATCGTTTCCTGAATTGGACCGCGATCACGCATCGTTGCATCTCAGAGATCTAATCCATCTAGAAGAGACGCGCTGGCTGGCAGGCAGCTCTTAAATGTACCCTTCCAGCCAAGATATCCAACATGGGTTCTCTGTTTACAAAAATGTCGGATCTGTCCCTCGCACCTCAGTCACCGATCCATGTTGACACTTGTGTCATCTCATACAAGGAACTGTTTTTTCCTATTTCTGAGGATAGTCTGCATATTGCGCGTGATTTCTATCATGCCTCTACCCTACCACTGACTGTGTTTGATCTGACTGACCTCTGCGTTTCACACAGCAAAGGCGGTTTCATTTTAGATAAGGTTACTACCAACCACCCTGATTTCTTTTCCGTGAAACTGCGTAGTGACCATTGCTTCTGTTATGGCTCAAGATGTAATCTAGGTCGGCCTTCCATTCCTTCAAGCAAACAAATCAAATCCGAGTTCAGCTCCGTAACTTTTCACACAACAGCCTTACTCTTCTTCAGAAATCCCTCTCACTTGCATCTGCCTGTTTCTCTTTTGAACCCCTGCTCAATGACCATGTCAAACTTTTCACAGAGGCGGTCAACACAATCTTTGACATCTGGTGTCCCTCAACTCGCCGTATCTCCACCCAAAAACTGAAATCTTTAAGAAGATGCAAGGAGCACTTCTGCAAATCCCGTGATAACTCTAGTATCTCTCCACTGTAATAAGGACTGAAATCTAAAGCGCATCGACACGATATTCGCCAGCCAACTCCTGAGTGGTAATAACCGATTCCTATGGCAAGGCATTCGACTGATTTTTGGGAAGAAAAAAATGATGTGAAATGTTCTGCGGGTGTCGAGAGCATGATCATGCTTCTGCCCATCCTTCCACTTATCCTCCAGTGATATTTGAACAGGGTAATGATATGACAGTTACAGGTTTTTCTAGGGAAGAGGTATTCGACCTTCTGCGCACCACTAAAATTGCCACCGGAGTTCGTCCTGGCGGTCTGTCTCCAACTGTTTTTAGGCATGGTGCTGTGGCTCTGACAGATGCATTCACTTCTCTGATTACCTTGTCACTAAGTTCGTTTTCGATCTCTGGCTGCTGCAGATTGGTCACTATTATTCCCATCCCAAAATCTAAAAGTTCTACTGCTTTTACAAAACACTTTCGCTCTATTGCCTTAAACTCTTCTGGTCGTAAACTTACGAGGCGTCCTATACTTAAACGCCTATCTTCTTCTATTTATCCTCCTGACGACCATTTCCAGTTTGCCTATACATCTAATATGTCTACTTTGGACGCTGTCCCCTCCCTCATTCACTACATTTGTAAGTCCTTAAACGCATCAGTGAAATCCGTCCGTTACGCTTCTCTAGACTATTCATCGACGTTTGATTCTGTCCCACGGTCTCCTACTTCACAAACTGGAGACATTTGGGTGTCCCAGTTCTTTATTAGCATGGCTGTCTGATTGCTTTACTAACCGAACGCAGTGCACACGAATAGACGGCAAAATTTCAAAACCATTGATTAACAACTCAGGCGTGCTCCCGGGTGCTGCCCTCTTTTCTATTTACATCGGCGACTTATCAATTAGCTTCCTCTGTCATCTGTTTACGTATACCCTCTCTCCAGCCGTTTCGAACAACAATGATTTCCGAAGTTTTTCCAACAACGTCTTCTGGGCCAAATGACGTAAGGAGTGTATCGAAAAACAAATATTCCAAAGGTCACCCCGCTAGTTGACCCCACCACCAGGGCGACGCATGACGTGAAGCTCAACTATTCTCTCACCCGACCAACAGTTCAAAGTAAACACATTCACAAACAGACAACTAAGCATCAGTTGGCATGTGAACGTTCCCTCAGTCATTTGATTGTAAAACTTGCGTCGAGAAAGACTACTTACGGTAGTCGAAACGTTGGCACATTACATCTACCAACAACACTGTGGTATTAACATTATATCATTCACAATTAAAACTTATCTTCTGTTTACGATTTCTTTGCACGAGCTGGTTTAAATCTCAGCACATCTAAATGTTTCGGATGTCTTTTCCCTCTCTCTCTCGGTCAGTCTGCCCATCCGAAACGTCTTCCGTCAGCTCAAAACTCTTACCAGGGTTGATTTTGTGAAATATCTAGGAGTTGCTATTGATAAAAATCCGAAATGAACCTCTCACAGTTCTATCAGTGTAGAAAATCTCCGACGATTGCCATTCCAAATCAGGAAGCTTCGGCACGACAAGGTAAAACAAAGCACCACCTCCCGATTTGTATACCAGTGTGTTTTTTCAATCCTTTTTTACTGTTCTCCTGTCATTTTTCCAGGTTTACTTAAAAAAGACTTTACAATTCTTCGCTGGGGATTATCAATTATTAGCCGGGTGTCCGTACCGCTAACTGAATTGCCCCTTAATCTACTTGGTCAACACTTATCAGCATGTGAGAAATTTGCCAACAAAATTCTTTCTGATCCCACGCATCCTCTGCACAACGATCTTTCAAAGTGTCGCTCTCATATTTCACTACGATCCGCTTTTCGTTCCATACCCTCCAGAATCAATATCCATAGGAACTCCACTGTCCCATATTTAGCACGAATTTTGACAAACCATGACCGGGTTTCAGTCGCTCTCCTGAGCAACAGATCATAATGTGGTCTGACCATTCCTCGATGAGGTTTTTCCTTTTCACATTTTTGCAACGTGACAAGTACAACTGTTTCCTATTTTTTTCACCACGTTTTCTGACCGAAGTGCGACAATTTTCGTACACAAAAGTCTATACAATACAACACAGCACTGACACGCAGAAGGATTAGTTTTAGGGTGTACTCGCCACTCTCGTTCGCAGAATCAAAGGCTCCGACATTTTAGTAGTGGCAAGTGATTTTAATGCATAAGTTGGAAAACTTGATGCATCGGAAGCTTGTTTGGGTTTCCCTTTAGCCGGTCGGTGTGCAGAAACGAACTATGACTACTCCAGTTTTGCTCAGACAGTTGTTTATTCCTGTCTTGTACGATACAGTTCGCGTCTCGCGACGAGGGGTACTAAAAGTCAAATTGACCGTGTCGTAATAAGTTCCCGTAAGTGCGGTTCTCTCCAGTGCTGTTGATCATGCTGGTCCATGCACATCGAATCGGACCACGCACTAGTTTTAATGGGGTTTTCGCTCCAGCCTCGACGCAAACTCAGCCGGGCGTACAATGTCTCTCTGCTCGCAGTGGTCACACGAGCCAGGGGCTCCAAAGAAGACCAGTGCAGATGAGCAGTGGGATCAAATCAAACGGGCGTTACAACAAATTTTGCATGCGGTCCAGAGCCCAGTATCCATTAAAGGCGCTGGATTTCCCAAGAGTTTGCACCTAATACAGCGAAAACGCCAGCCATCGAGCTGTAAGCAGACAGCGTCTAGTAACGACAACCCTAAGGAGGATCCTATGGACTGGTGAATCTACGAAGTGGAGGAAATGGAAGAACCTGCATCACATAACAGGCGAAGGCTGTTTAAACTTATACACGACACTGGTAAGCGGCAAACTTAGGTCGGTACAACTATATGCGACAGAAGTAGAGAGCCAATGCATTACACACAGCAGCGGCTCAACCAATGGACTGAGTGTTTCAAGGAGCAGTTTAGATGGGCGTGCGCTAAAGTTGGTTTTACAACAAGAACCACGAATCCTTAGGTGTCACTTGATCTCATAGTAGAGTTGGCCGAACATTCTACTACTGAGACAGGGAAAATCGGCCAATCCCGGCGTACTCCCCTGCATTTCTTTCCAAACAGTCTGGAAATACTCTGATAAAACCAACTATCCCCTTGGTCTGTGACATTCGAAACAAGTAACCCACACCAGTATTCTCACTGGGTGTGTCCATTATCAAGAGTAGGATACCAAGTAATTGCAGTAATCATTGTGAAAATCAGCTCAATTCTGATAGTTACCAAGGCCTTAGCTTTGACAGTCTTGCACCGCCTGAAACCGATTAGCGAGAATAACGTACCCGATCAGGAAGCCGGGTTTCACCTAGGTCGAGGTTGCATCGATCAGATTCTTACTCTCTGACAACCTCTCGAAACGCACCACACACACCGTCGCCCGAAGGTTGTCTTTTTGATTTCAAATGCGCTTTCGATTCAATCGACTGAACAGGGCTGTTCAGTGCTCTTCACCGGGAATGCTCATGATCCTCCTACGAGCATTTCTCGCCCACCTATAGTCCCATAATGATAGATGATGAATCACCAAGGTCTTTCTGAACGACTAGCGCTTTTCGACAAAGGTGTACCATTCCCATTCTTGTTTAAGGTCGTCATCGGCCAAGTAATGGAGGATGCTTTAGGAAGCCCTCACGAAGTAGGCGTCGAACTAACAAATAGGGTGAAGCTGTGTGATTCAGATTACACCAACAAATTTGTGTTCTTGTTCGCATTCGGAGGTCATGCACAGCTTGCAATGGTTGGACGGGCTAGGACTGTAGCTCCATTCACCATCTACTTTGCACATTCAAAGTGTAAATTGCTGTTACACGACTGGACGATAGTCGTCCCGGACGCGATGCTGGATGGAGACGAAATGATGATTGTCGACCGTCTCACCTACTTAACCGGCTGCTTGACGAAGGATGATGGCTTGGTGTTGGAGATGAACACGCAAATATCCAACGCTCCAGTGCAGTAGTCTAGATCGAACCACTTGTGGCGTTGGCCAGATATTTCATTGGAATTGAAATGCCCTGTGTATTGTGCCGCAGTGCTCTCAGTTCTGTTGTATGGTTTCGAGGCATAGAGTTTAAGTACTGCAGTTTCTTGGAAATACTCGGTTACCTGTGTTTGTTTGGTGTCTCAAGTATTAAATGAAGTGTCTGATTGGGCACTGCGTAGGAAACGAATCGAGTACTGTCTATCGGTCCGAATACTATTCTATCACAATCTGTCAAGCGAGGTAAACCTTCCTGGTTGGATCACGTGTTGAATATAGCAAACATTCATCCGCCATTTTCCGTTCTTTCCTCGAAGTGAGATAAGCCACGTGGAGGTCAACAGATGCCGCGGCAGCGTGAAAGATGTACAGCGAACTTAGGTGGAGTAGGGGTCCCGCACCTCTTTGGCTCGGGCCCGAAAAATTTGTCCATCAGCTATGTGAACACCTTGGAGGGTATCACAAGAAACAGTAAGCAGTGGAAAACATTGTCACTTTCTGTCGAATCATAATGATTAGACTGTGCGGTTAGTTAGACTAGTTAGACTGTGCAGTCCGTCACACCACGGTAAGGTACGGTCTCACTATGATAGTTCAAGATGGGGATTAGCCAAATAACGGATCTTGGCCGAAAGTCGGATAATTTTTACCGTTGTCATACATAACGCAGAGCCGTGCGTAATAAATAAAAAAAGTACTATCAGCTACTGAAATCAGTGTTCCTTCGAAAGTGGAATTTCCTGTTTTTGATAATGGTTACTTAAGGCATGATTGGCCCGTTCTTAATCTGGATTCAGCAGAATATTTACACTATGATAAACGTGCAGTTTGTATACGGAAGGGAACGCCTTTATTGAGAACTAGATTAAGATCTGTCAAACCGCACCCAGTTATCAGAAGTATGCGGTGTAGAATCCATGGAATATCACTGTGTGGTATCAACATTATCGAATTTAACCAAAGGAGTGTTGCAGAATTCGTCCTACGGGTTTGAAGCAATCAATCCCATACTCAAGTTGGTAGTCTTCCAAGCATGTGGCATTTTATGTACGCAAAGGTCTATACAATACGGTATGCTAGGCATAGTAAGCCTCGGAGTTGATAAATATCTTTGGTATTATTTCCTTTCGAGGGCAATAGCAGACCGGGAGCTTTCAATAGAGCCGCACAGTGTGATGAATTAGTAAGTCAAGGGAAATAAAGACAATCACATTTGTTGGAAACGGTCCACCTTCATCTTTTGGTTAAAGTTTTCCAGTCTTTGGTCGTCCAACTTAATTGATGTAATGGAAAAGTTTGAAGTTTCGACGATTTGCTCTTGGGGGTATCTTTCTGGCCCTTGGAGAATAGATGTGTCCGTTAATTTTTTTACTGCGACCGAATTTTGATGATGGGAGTCGGCGTGAACCTTTGCGAAACGAAGTTTATCCAAATAGTGATGTCCATCTGTGTGTGCGGATGAGTCATCTTTATCTCTTTCTCGGCAAAGTAGTCGTTGCCTTTCAGGGCTAGCCAAGTATAATAGTTTTTGAATGAAAGTAGCGACGGGTCGGAAAAAGAATTTGGTCTGAACACATTAATACATTCAACTCAATCGTCTGCACTCCGGATTAGAATCTTTCACAATAAGATTTAGCTCTGACATGTTTTGATGACTTTCTTTCATCGGCTGGGGAATTGCCTTTTGTAAGATTTGCAGCTAGAGTGCGCAAACTAACCTAACGAGTTACTAGCTTTAGATCAGACTCACTGAATTGGTTAGTGGAAGGTCGTTTTTGCATGCTAGCCGGTGCATTTCTCGGGAGAACATGAACTATGATGAGGGAACAGTATTCCGATGAAATCCTTTCGAAATCACAGCACGGAATTTTACTTCGTGCGCCGTCATCATGTGTTTTCAAAGTGAGAAAATCGGATTGTTTCTGTTACCGTCGGTTGTTATTCCCGCAGATTAGGACTCAGTTGTTGTCGCTCTAATCTGTGGAAGCTCATCGTGGTGTACGCACATATCTTCGGCACTGCCGGCCAACGGATGGATCAGCACCAAATCCAACGGTCGTTGGCAGCCAGTATTCAACGTTAATCGGTGGCATAATTTGCTCACGCTGTTCTTTTTCGGACAGCAAGCGAACCACATCCTCTCTTTGACGGATGTATTAGCCAATCCCTCTTGTCTATCCGCAATGTTGAGGAAGCTTCATTTCGGTACTTTATAAATGCTTACATATGGTACTCTTGTTGATCAATGCAATCAGTGATAGAAAAGTGAGAAACTAGTGCGATTTATCTGGATGAGAACCATCTAGAGACTTGCGACTAAACCGAGGTTACTAAAACGCATTTGTTCTGTGCTTCTGCTTTTGTTAACTTTCCTTGGGTAAGCATTACCTTTTCACCCGTTTCGTCTGGAGCTGTTGATTAGCGGTAGTTTCCATGAGATTGCTGATCCGCCGTATAACTGTAATCGAATCCTGAGCGGTAGTGATTGCCAAAAATGATTATTTTTCGATACAGACTTCTCTTACCAGTACGATCTAGGCAGTTTATCATCGAAGAACATTTACATTAAGGTGTTGTCATTTTCAAATTAGTTGACAAATATTTTTCTGCAAAATTGGACTACCCACAATGGGGGTTTTCGGATTTTGAAAAGAAGTTTGAATCGAATAAACCTGTTCTCACAATCCGATCCGAAAAGTTCTCTCTGGCCTGTGCTCCCGTTTTCAGACGCGCAAAAAAGTAACTGGTGCCCAGCATGAACGCGCAGATTTTCCCCACCAGTAACTGACAGAAATCGATAAAAGCAAAGTTGCATATGTACGACAACACAGCAAAATATTTCACCTCCCTCACCCAACTCGGGGATCATTCTTCTCACGGCGTATTGATCAATAATGGGACTGGATAACTATGTTCTAGATAAAACAAGTCTCCTAATCTAGAAATGTTTACGGATATAACTGTTGTCAGTTTATCATCGGGCCATGTTTCGTGTGCCACATCCACCAGTGGGGCAAGATAAATCGTTCCGGCACATTGGAGAGCGACGGTTTTCTTAAACAAGAACCGAGTAACGGGTTTATTGAGAGGCGAAAATTTATCACTGATCAGAATGACAATACAGCTGGACATGTGATCCATGTGTATTTTAATTGACTGTGGCGGCGAATGTGAGTCGATTGTCATTTGCCTTCCTCGACAACATGGTTTCAGTATGCGTAATTATTCTTTGTTTAACATCAGCATTTTCAGCCAAGATCAAAATCTTGTCACTGCTCTATTCATTGTTTAATTTAATCCCTGACTGCTTCTTACCATGACTAGCACATTGAATGGAACTTGTTAATTATTATCGAAACTCTAAAACAACTTACCTGCAAATTGTCACGCTCATCTTGTTATTTTCTTCCGATTGTGATCGAGAATGCAAATAGCTGGCGTCCTTTATCAGTTCCTGTGGAGCAGTTGTTTTGGCGAGTGTGATACAGACTTTTGGGGAATTTGTAAAAAGAAATGTTCAGATAATCTATCTTGTTTTCGGGTAGCTCTGATGGTAGTAGAAATTGCAATGAAGATATGTTGACGATCCGGAATAGGTATGGATGGGTTGCTCGTAGAACAGCATAAATCGATCTTAATCCCTAGTTATTAATAACGCTTTAAATTCCTCGATTTATCACTCGATCTCGTGCAACATTTCGCACAGGGATCTCGATCGGCTTCAGGTCACCGTGTAAGGAAATGGACGACGGTGTCAGGAACTGGACTCAGAACGTACGCATTTATTTATGATATCGGTTTCTACGACAGCTTTATTATGGCGGAGGATGTCATCGAAAGTGAAGTGCTAACGACATGCTAAGTCGCCCATTGAGCAAATGTCAGATACAACCAACAGTCTACACAAGAATAACATTCTAAAGTTTCTCAACTATCTGCTCTTGAGTACTGGCATTGTGCGTACATGATAGAGGTTTACAAGTCTTTGAATTACAGTCATTGCTAAATAATGGCTGAATCTAACTAAGGTAAATCTCTACCGACTTTTGTGAGTCATATATATATGTACATTTATATATATACATATACATACATATATATGCATATATATGCATTATATATATATACATATATATATATATAGCCCGTTTGTCTGCAGACACGGAGCCACGGCGTGCATACCCATGAAAGTTAATGTAAAAGAAAGGAAGAGGAGGTGTTCTTGTAAGGTTCGCCACGTCTGGCCTTCCAAGCTCTTCCTAAACGTTATCGACTGCCCATGAAATTAACTGCGCATCTGACCAAATCAGATATGAAGGTTGTCTTGGTGGCCCACAGCGAGCCTTTGGTCAAAAGACCTGGTCTGCAAGGCGGCACAAAGAAAGACGGCCTTTGCAACCCGCCCGGAGCTGGCAACCAGTAGTCATGTTCATTGGCCGTTTGATGAATTCCCATCAGCACTGACGTACCTTGCAAGTCCCAACAGCCGATGTCTCGGAAATATGGTTCGTACGCCTCTGCCTACATACAATTTCTAGAAGAGCAATGGAATATGATCTCGTTGAACGGCGGGCCATGATGGCCACTTCACGCTGCCATTAACGGACTTTTGCCTCATTTAGTTAGGGCAAAATGTTCCCAGACAAAAACATCACGCCTACGATACTACCGCTTGATTTTCAACGACCACTTGTTCACTACTTATAATCTCACCAAGCTGACTGACAGCCATCAAACAGACTATCGTTCCGTCATCAGTGGCGGTGCCCTCTAAGTAAAGGGAAGGTCTTGATCCAGTATCACATTACTGCCTTATGTGTAGAGCAACCAAATTCAGCACTTACTTATTGTTTGTTCTGTTCAAGCAACCGATTTTAGTACAGTAGGCTAATAGTGGTTCAAATAAAAGGACAAATTCCAGTATCGTCTTTAGAAATACTCATAGGGAAATATGTTATGGCCAGGACATCGATTGAAATTGATATTTTTGCTTGACTGGCTACCCTTCGGACTTCTCACTAATGCAGCGAAAGAAATTGCATCCAATCAGTCTTACACTTGAGAGGCACCAGACTCGAGTTTCGTTCTCAGTTGTGCTCTTTAGCAATGTATATTCATCATCGCATTCAGGGTTTGCATTTGAGCCTTTTCGCATGGCAGGGTTTCGTATTACCACTACGTCGAGATTATTGCAGTATGTTAACATAATGATTTTTCTTTGATATTGAATTAATGAGTTTGAAAAAGTACAGGATATATTCTGAGAATGTACACCCTTGCGAATCATACACTTTTATGGTGCACCATGTTCGGTAGTTCAACCTAAACATGATATAGGTCGGTATAATAGTGAGACAACTGAACTAGTCCTCACAATTTTTTGGGGTAGAAAATCTCATTCAAACAAGAACCAATTCCACTCCTATTACCGCTAAGAAACCAAAACGGAACTTTTGTTATTCGCATGATAGACTACTACTAATATTTACTTAAGACGGTAAGCAGTTGAAATGTTTCAAGTGTTAACAAATGCGGGATATCTAACAGTCGCACGATAAAACGGGGCATACTCTGAACTAGCGCAGCAATCGAAAATTCTATGTACGTTAATTTGATGCCCAACTGATTTCGTTTGTCCATGAGTGGCACAAGCTTATTGGCATAAGGAGAACAAAAAGTCATTCTTAGACAATAATTCATCAAAAAGGGCTGTCTTAGATCTCTCAAAATTGTCCCCACGGATCGGAATAAAAAGAGGATGGTGAGAAACCTCCTTCTTGGGCTGAAATGAGATGCACTACAAAAAGAGTGAACTTCATTACTTTGGTGATTAAAATATCCATCCACTTCCAAAATATAAACATTAGAGAAAATAATGATCTTTTCAATGTAGGCTTCGTTTTACGCCTCAACAAGGTTTAGAAGACATTCTGTTTGGAACAGGGAAACTTTCTTACAGTTTACTTATAATTTGAAGTATGCTTTATTGTAAAACGTGTTTTATTAAGTAAGGTGACAGCCTATGTATTATGCAAAATAGGTTTGATGTACCGAAACGAGAACTTAGTGTCCTCCCTTACAACTGATGTTGAAATCCGAGCTGCAGCATTTAATAACGCATGAGATACAAAATGACTTCAAGATCGATTTACACAAGATTACATTGGAGTGAATCAAAAATAAAACTGGAAAACAATGCCTGTCTTACCGATAAACAGTATTTGTCTATATCATGTATCTGCCAATGCATATGATGTCTTGTAATGCTGAGTCTTATTTCGTTCTTTCCTGTGAAATCATAATACCTCTTGGTTGAGGATGGTGGCGAAAATGAGATACGGGCTGATCTTCGGGGATATTCTCACGGAGCAACAGAAAGCACACGGATCAGTGTTCCAGATGTTTTCCATTTCCTACTGGAAAACGTGTATATAAGTACAGTAATTTGTTTGGCAACATCGTCACTTAGGTGACTCAAAATGTTTTCCTGTTATACTTGATGCATAAGTTTTATTATGACTGACAAATGACACTGTGATGACTCATTAGTCACTACTGACCGATAATAAACTGAAGGCTGTATCGTGAAATTTCGTACTGCTTTTCTAATTCAGGAGAAACGGGATTTTTAAAAAATGGTGTATCGGAAATCAGATTCTTGAGCATTTGTGACTTTGATGATGAATAATCACTAAGTTTAAGAGGCAGCTTTAATAGTAACTTCCCTACTTTGTGTCAGTTCGGGCACGGTTGATATGCTCCACCAACATTTTCTATCATAAACCTGGTTTTTGTATTTGCTTGAATACTGATTGGGAGAAAATCAATAAAGCGAATAAAGATTCAAGGACTGATGATGCTGGCTGGATAATCTGCAGTCATTTTTTAGTCGTAGGAAGTACTATTTTGTCGTTGTCTCATCATCGTTTTTGTGCCCAACCACGTGAAATGTTTTAAGAGTATCTGCATTGTAAATCGCGCAACTTCGGACTGCAAATGAGGTCTTTTATACTGCATCAGTGTGGATGCTGAACCCTCTCGAAGTATGGCAACTTTCTTTGCTTGCAGCTTACCCAGAGTGCCGCGGTTTCCCGCTTATTATGGGCAGCCTCTTAAGCAGTAAACCAACTGGGTTAAATGTGGCTTGTGTACTGGACGAGATGTCAATTCTCTCAGTCTGATTCACTGCCTGGGAATGGTATTGCCTAACCCGTCTATACATTCCTTTATTTAAGCGATTTTGTCCTACCTTTTCGGGTACACCTATTGGAAAGAAGTGTATGCAATAAACTTGTCAGTCAAAGACCCAATACATTGTAAAACATTTATAACTGATGCTCGGAATCCATTTTGTGATGGTTACACATGGATCGGATCACTCCAGTGCAATGGACTGTTCACTAGACATTTCTCCTCCTACCACATTATGGAGACATTCCACGGTAGACGGGCGTATTATTCTTGTACCCGTTGGTCCCTTGCTGAATGCCAGTGAAATCACAAGAAAGGGAATTAGATTCCTTGAAACACAATTCCTACCGTTGCTTGTTATGAGGGACACTGACAATGGGACGGGTGAGAAAAGTCAAAACGCTGCTTGTGCTTCCTGATCGAACCTTACTGGAGACAAAACCATAGGAAGGTCCAGGTTCCCTGTAAACCTCTCCTTCAGTGATGCACACAGCTTCCCAGCTAACAGCTAATCCGAACTGGTGGCGACTGACTGTTCGTGGATGACCGACAGGTTTTGCGCAAATGACATTTTCAGGTTTCAGAAACGAATGTGAAACATTTGACACAAATCACGGAAGTACTCCGGTCGATCCTGGTGGTGCATTTGAAATTCCTCATAAGACTGACAGCCTTCAGCATCGCAGACTGGGTATCAGACCATTAGAAAAACGAAATTCAACCGCGAAACATAGTTCTGTCTCGTATTTACTCCACTCCAACTCGGACGGATTAGTGAATATGCAAATGTGCGCTCAAGCACTCTTCTTGTTGCGAAGTCATTCGTGCGGTTCATATTTACTGATAATCTTATCACTGTGGGCTTTTTATAATTTCTTGGTAGACTAAATGGTTTGGCAGTAGTTCCGATTTAAACAACTTCACCTTTCATGCAATGCAGGTCAAGTCACCTAGCGCAATTCGGAGGCTTAACATGTGCTTGAATTACAACAGTCGCTCTGGGCCGGCCTGTGTCCACAGCTCAGTTGCACCACCAGGCCTCAAGTTGCCCGTTTGACAGCCCGCTTATCGATAAATCACGATACTCCGGAATGTTAAGAACGATGCTAGTTAATTGATCAAAGTCGAGCTTACCGCTACAACCTTTTTAACACAACAGTAAAGACAAAGCCGGTCAATGTTTTCAGTTTCCTCTATATCTCTGCCTGCAGTTAACAAGTGCACACAAACAAGTAAGCAGGTACACATTTACCCATACTGAGATAAGATATAGTGTCATGATACTTGTTCCTCTATGTATGCTTGGTTGGCCAACTTGATGGCAGGCTTTTGTGACAAGGATGCCAATGTGTCAGCCCGGTTCTATCATTCCATTCCGGTAGTGGTAACCTATTGACTAAGTGTATTCAGTTCTTGCCGACTGTCCGTGTCATATTCGACTCCCATATGAACAATGGTAATTGCGCAAAGCTAGTGAAATTCCAGTCTATTGTGATTAGTCCCAGTTTACGTAATGACAGCAATTGAATGACAGAAAACGAATTAAAATTTCATTTTCTCAAAGCTGATGGATGTTCTTTTACCAGTTCTCAGGTTCAGCAATGTTTCTGTGGCTTCACTGTAGGATTCAGGATGAGTATTGGATAGTAAATAAACAATTCATAAGGATTTATGTGTTGCTTGTGTCTCAGGGAATGGATGACAACTGCGAAATTGTTCCGTTGGGATTTTCTCGTGTAATGAAGTTGAATCATTAGGATGATTTGGGAACTGCAGCGCAGGCCAATTCTACGTGGCTGAACCGAAAGTGGTCTGCACATATTGTATGCTAAAAATAAAATTTCACAGCTTTTAATAGCTCTTTTTGTCTATTTGGCGTGCTCCTGAAAAGGCTCCTGCCATACTAAGTTAGTCAAGTATCGAGTAACTGAACACATCTAGGGAAGGTTGTTAATTTCCTCGCAGATTGCCGGTTATCACGTGCCGTAGAACTTTGGATCTGTTTGGAATGAAACTGAAGAACATATGTCATTACATTTTACAAACCACAGAAAACCACCCAGTACGATGACTACAAACACAGGATAGTGGGGAAAACTTTGGATTGAATTCATCCTGTCTAGCTTCTACAATTTGGAACGGGATTTTCATTACTTATTCATGGGTTTCTTGTAAGACTGAGCCATGCTAATAAAAGTAATGAGTAGACATTCATTATACAATATAACAAGAAAAGTCATGTTTCGAAGATCATGGTTTATCGCAAAAGAGCAAAGTAACAGAGTGGTTTATTTAAAAGGGAAAATTAAAAGCAAGAATAGAACGGATGAAGCGAGGGAATTCTTTTCCGGCTTTATTCAGGAGTATCTTGTACTGATAGATTGAAGCAGGTAATCGGTTGAGTTTTTCACCAACTGCTATTGGGAATATCCCGAAGGCTATAGATAAGGGAAATAATTATTAGTAGTTATTTTCTGTCGTAACCATTTTTCTCAGGTCTTGTCGCTTTGACGAAAGGGGCCAGCAGATTTTTCGTTGCCTATGACGCTTGATTTCTTGCGACATCTCGAAATTCGACAATGTTGAACATAAGTTGTGGGACTGGTTGAATGGTTGGAACATTTTGGACGCCTGCTGAGTCAGAATCAGAATTTTGGCATTGCTGTTCTTAAAGCTGTTCTTCTAAGGCACACCAGAATCCATTTCACTTCGGTGTCAATTAACTTAGAGAAATGATATTCATGATGGTAATATAAAATAACTGGTTAGTAAACGAATTTTTTAAATGAACAAATCGGCCGAGGAAAATGGATAAGGCTCGTTTATGATCAATAAAAAAAGGAACTGGAATTTTGCAAATGCGCGGTTGAAACGACGATTGACCTTCAAGCTTTTCATGCTTTTAGACAGCTTGTGTAATTTCGTTATGAGTAAGACAACAAATGTGTAAATTATTCCTTTCACAGTTGTTAGAATGTCCGTTCACGATGCCCTCACAATTGCACAACAGTTGCTTGTGCATTTTCGGGGTGTGCTTGAAGGTGTTTACCATTCGATGAGCTTCATCAATGTAACAAGAGAAATGACTAAATATTCCTTTAATTTATCTGGTCTGTAACAAATGACAATATTTCTTGAATGCGACCACTACTATTGAAAGGGCTCCGGACAAGTAGACGACCAGCAGAAGGTGGATTTGTTCCTGCGACCCTCACATTCGTACAGAATTGGGGAGCAGTACAAACTGTTAAGATTCCCAGGTCAAAATGCGGTGATATTGGGGCGTTGTCGTCTAAGGATACGGACAGAAAAGATTCTAAATTTTTAAAGGCGTTGATTGAATGTTCATGAATCGTGATAGGCAGTTCAACAGCATAAAGTATATTCTTTCCATCTCTTAAAAATTCTGGAATTAACTGACAGTGCAAACAGGGAGTGAACTGCTTGTAATGACCAGGTTATCATTAGTCATAGCAGAGAAAAGAACTCCGCGGAACGGATTATATTCTCCTTTCCAATTTTTGCCTTCCCGTTGCGGCCGAGCAATTTTCATAGTTGAGCTGCGTTGTTGGTATTTATGTATCCAATAGATGTAAAGTGAACAGGAGTTTTATCCCTGCGGGAATGAATAGCGAAAAGGGGCATCTTGTGACTGAACAAGGAAACCTTGTTTGGCAGTTAAAGCAATATAAATGCATCTGATCAGCGAGGAAGCTGCAGGCCAACCGATGAACATGCATTTAACAGATTGAGTTAAAACGCCAGATGAATGGTGATGAGAAATACGCCCTTTGAAGTTTTCAATACGATTGGTGTTACGGAAAACGGACACAATAGACAAGCGTTGCCTTTCCTCCTCATTAATCATCCTACGATTTCTAAAAGGTAATTACCACAGTTTAGCCTCATAGACTGCTCATCGACCTGCACTGCGCGTGAAACCCACAAATGATTTATTTTTTTCAAACATTTGCATTGCGCCAGTGGATTGTGGGATACGGGTTGATCAAATGACCAAACCTGGTTTCCATAAATTCCTTGTCAAACGCCCTTTAGATTACTTGGCGGAAAGTAGATCAGTTTGGTAGGCGTAGATAGCACACTTAAAGTCTAGGGGATGTTAGCGGTAATTTTATTCTTTTTCTTTTATGGATTTATCTAGCCCAAAGACTTTAGGTAGGTCCACTAAGGAGTCATTCGGGACTGGTCAGCCGTAGTTCACGGAGTTTGGACAGTCCAAAACAAGCGCTCCTGGGGCAAAAAATTTGTAACCAATTATAGCATTTCAGAGTGTGCCATATATCTTTCTTTGGGTCCTCCTCAGCTCCTTCACATAATTTAGGCTAGTGTTTCCATGTTCCTACCTGTGTTAACAATGGGCCTACATAGTGCATTCCGTTACACAACTCACTTTGTCACTGAAGGCGCTAAACGTTTAGGGTCCAGTGAAGTGTGCAGTCCTTACCTCGTAGCAATCACTTGTGACACGATTGCGAAACTGCTTTGTCTTAGAGTAACCCACACTTTTAAATTATTCTGTATCACAGATAAGGCGAATTAATACTGATAAGCGTGCAATGATGTGTGGAGTTGCCAGCAGGAAATGGTAGGCTCAAGCAAACGAAGGAAGGAACAGTTTTATGTACTGCGACAAAAACTGACAGAATGCAAAGAAACAGGAGTTAGCATCACACCTGTGGAACATATGGAACACAGAGGAACGTAACTTCACCCTTGTTATGATCGCCACTATTCAGAGCCATAGGTAGGTCATTTAGTGAATATATAACTGTGTTTTTAGGAAATGTTGGGATCGATGAAGATAAATGGACATTAAAATGGACCTTTGTCACGTGTCTAATAGTTGGATACCGAATTTTACGCGTGTAGATAGACTGACTGTCTCTACATGACTCCGTGCTTGTAGTATCCATTGAAGCCTCTAAAGTGTAAGCAAATTTATCCATTGAGATGTACAACCCCTTCTCTACATATTTTGGTTTGGTGACCAATGATCCTTAGGTGAAATGTTCGAACATAACACGGTGTCCCCTAGTGGCTCAGCTGATTGTCCACGTGCGATATAACGTGAAGTGGAACCACAGTTACAAACAATGTAGGTACTTTTGGTGGCTGCGATTTCCGAATGAATTAAATTCGAAAGCGCAGAAAGCTGCGGCATGTCTGATCTATAAACGCATATCAGACGAACTAACATAGAAACACAGGCCCCGCAATTTCCCACTCATCGAATTGTCATAGTGTATTGTCGAACGACATCTAACCGCTACGATTAACCAGATCACCACTGTTTGTTTGTTTATTCTGCATAAGTGATGTGCAGATTTATGCATTTGGAAACAAAACTGACCCACAGAAGCAAGGAATTTGGGCTCGGTGAAGAATCATGGCTGATGTCCCACATCACTAAAATAGAACCGTTGCTTGCGTTTGTCTTGATTCACACTTCACAATCTGTTTGCAGGTACTTTTATTCAGTTTTTGTAATTGTATTACCACCCTTTAGGATGAGTTTCGACGTAAGGAAAAACTTCCTTGTTTGTAAGCTTTTCAGCATCACTGTTGATGAGTTATGACGTTTTAGTCGCTACTTAATTATTGGTTATTGAGATGAGGAATCTGAGCCCATATTATAAGAGCTTCTACAAGTTGGCACATTTTTACCTGGGTGCGAATTCTGAGGTGCTACCGTGGGCGAGCACACCTCCCTTAAGAGTCTTTCATCGTCATCATTTTTCAGGGTCAGAATACCCAGGGTGCGTAACTGGGGGTCGGAAATTTGAAAATATTGAAGACAAACACGTTTGATTTGCTCGTAGTCCTGAGCGATTTGCGCAAAACGTTTTTATGCACAACTGTTCGCTGTCTCCATTTTTCTTTCTACTCTGTGACAAAAATCAGTGAGATACCTCTTGGAAGCTTTAATGAATCGGAAGTAAGGCAGATGTTGTGGAATGTGATTGTTTTGTTTCCCTCGTCATTCGGAATCGAAAGGCGATCTGTTGCTCATGGAATGCCGTCTGCCATGCCAATTTTTGATTGGCTAAGGCACTAATAAAAAATCTTACGAGTGTCAGTTTTACACGTAGTCGGAAAGAAACTTTATAAGTTCGCAATGCTTGCAAGCCTCTTTTTGTGCTTATAAGATATATCTGATTTGGCAGACGACAGTCGAATTCGAACCCAGAGCCTGAGGACCACTTTCTTCTATCGATGAATAAGAAACTGATTGTTTCATTTTGAATGAATTTAACAGACCCTGTTTGTTGTATACCGTTCTATTCCCTATTTCCATCCATCAAGACGTCACGCAGCAGATCAAGGAAGTATTTGAAATCCCTTTCGAGTGTTTTGTACGCATTAGAATTTATCAAGCTCCGGAGAGTGTCTTTCCATCTCACAATTTATATCACATTGACTGTCAGTGGATGTGTTCATTTAACCTGGTTTTCAGATGTTTAACTCAACGATCCACCGGAAGTTTTGATTTGATTAAGAGATCAGCAGTTGTGTCCTACTTCTCTTGGTCTCTACAATGTGAGAAAATTGTTTATCACTTGGGCGCATAGACACATCCGGGAGTTTCAGACAAAACATTACAGAGTAAGATCAGTTTTCAGCCATGGACCGAATTAACCAGCAGACCAATCGATCGCCAAGGGTTAATCAGAGAAAACTCATGTGAGTGATCCGTTTTGGTCAAACAAACGAACGTTTTGTGCCTGCTTAACTTGGATGTTCTTTTTAGAGCTCTTGAGAACGGGAGATAAAGGCGATTGTTGACTGACAAGTTGAAACCAGAGAAAATGTCTCCTCCATTTTTGCACTTCAAAACTTTATGAGGACAACAAAGTCCAAAAGGACAGTGATACAACTTCTGTGTGGAAACAGGAATTGCCCTGATAGCACAATAACTCCTTTGATATGAATTACTAAGTACTAACTGTACGGTATTATTTATTGGGCCTTTACAAAGCAGTGCACATGCAGTGTTGTGGAGTCATAATTAGGAGACAGTTGTGATGTGATTTCATGATTCATCAATGGTAAATTGGCCACATTTTTCACAATATGAATTGTCTCTTGCAAAATATGACCTCCCCCTGCTCATATTTTCCCAGTGGTCACGTCCTATAAGTCATAGCCAAAATGTGCATGTACTTGTGTCGAAGTTATCTGTCATTAGGAGATGGGTACCGTGTGTCAGCGGCATGTGGGCGAGGAGATCGGTAAAGGTTAAATACTATACCACTAGGTAGAGTT
Organism: Fasciolopsis buskii; assembly: GCA_008360955.1. Classification (NCBI taxonomy): domain Eukaryota; kingdom Metazoa; phylum Platyhelminthes; class Trematoda; order Plagiorchiida; family Fasciolidae; genus Fasciolopsis; species Fasciolopsis buskii. Next base: position 19,279 of record LUCM01006846.1, read on the forward strand.
CATAAACCGTTAAGAACCTGCCAGTCCAGCAGAAATACCAAGGCTTATGACTAGTAATCCTTCATCCTGAGTACGTGACTCGATTGGGATTCCATAGATGTGCACAGTCATAACGCCTATATTAGCTCAGAAACACCTGGATTGGGCTTTCATGGTTTCTTCATGACAGATTGCGCCCGATGCACAGATTCTGTGGAGTATTATCTACTACTACCACTACTACTATTACTACTACTACTACTACTAATACTACTACTACTACTACTACTACTACTACTACTACTACTACTACTTCTCATGTCAGTCTAGATTGGTGTACAGTAGTGAACTGTATCGGAGTGATGGTGATTAACTGTTATATCTTCCATTTAAACAACAAGTATGATATCAGCTCAGAATGACCTAGAGAATCAACCTAAATTATTGTCTCATTTGTCTCACTAATATTTTTACATCTATTTATTTCCATTACATGGTTTACAGTGCAAATTTGAAATTCTAATCTGGTAGCACAAAATCAATGTTGAGCCTCTAGCATGTATGCACAAAAAATGCAACGAAACGACATGTAAATTTATTAAGACATAATTCAATATTGAGTAAATTGGAAGTACCACACAGTCATTCTAACTGACTTGTGAAAAGCTGCGGCGAATATTAGCTCACAGAGCGCTAGTCTTCAGTCTCAAACTCGAAAATCTTGGTCGTTAGCCCAGCTTCAATAACGTTCGGTTTGGCACTAGTTTGTATTTGGGTTCCGCATACCAGAACACTAACGTCTCCGCCGGTTGAGTTGTGTGCCGCGAGGTTTTCCCGCGATTGATTTGTGGACAACTAACTACTCGGTTTGGTTAATTGATAGATCGCCGCAGTTAGATGTACATCGACGTACGTCGCGTGATATCTTTTGACAAGATCTAAAGTTATGCTTAAATTATGAGGCCCCTTGGTAAATTTGTTCGAAGTAATAAATTCCATTGAATTGTATATCAGTTTCGATTTGGTAGCTTGGGAACAAGAAAACTTGATAATGTGGAAGAAATAGATGCGCAGATGCACGGTTGTCTTGAAAAATTTGCTCATAAGGATGCTTCAAAAACATTTGACTTCACGATATTTCTTTGACTGCTCCATTGTTCGCTCCAAGAAGAGGGCTTCTTGCCTGACCAATCTGTTCGTCAAAGACAGTAATGTTAAAATTAACGCCTTGATTGCGGCGCATATAGCTCATGTATATGCAAACTCACTATCACAATTTGCGAGACTCGAAAATGTGAACTAGGCAGCTATGAAAACCCGCAGTTTATTTTGTCGGAAGCTATTGTCCGTTGTGATTCATTTCTTCCTCACACCTCGCTTATCGTTATCCTAAACGGTTCATTACCTCCCAGGTTCAGGGTAGCAAATAAGGTCCAAAGAAGACAATTTGCCCAGTACTTTTTAAATAACTGTTCACCCTGTGAAATGTAGCATAAAAATGTTGCAATTTTATGAAAATAGCCGTGCTCTAGTCTAATTAGTAGAAATTCCATTAGCTGTTACAAATGACTGGACGAATGATCAAATAGTTTTTCCGCTCATGTGAAATTGAGCAACTACTGACGAGTTCTAATCAGCCAAGCAAAGACACAACAGTCAAGACTGTACGGATAACTCTTAGTCAATAAACGAGAATGACTGTCTCAATTCCTATGGTATTCCAATGGATTAAGTAAATATCACCCCAGGAAGGTCAGAGGTCCCAATTCTTGATGTGCTGGTCACTTTGCTAGTAAATAGCAACACGCTGTGGGCCGGCTCGTTACCATGCGTGATCTTCTGGGAACATGGTTGATTCTTTGCTGCTACAAAGTGAACTGAAATGGAAATCACGTACACAATCAAGTGTAGTGTATGCAATCTGCAAACAACAGTGACCTCCAATTCACTAGACCCTCTTTTCATAAGAAAGATACCGTATTAAAAATCATATTAAATATTCGCAATTGTTAGTGATCAACTAATATTGGAGAATGAGTACTGCTTGCTAAATTTGACAGGCGACAAAAGATACCATTGTGAAAAATCGTTGACACCCGTAGTAATGGAGTCCGTGGATGAATGCAACCCATTCACTAATATCATCAACGCATTATCTGCTTTCCTCTCAGGTCAAGCCAGTTAATTTGTGCACATTTTACCTTGGGACCATCAGCTACCTAGTCAGATTAAATAACCATTTGTCATTCCATGAAGGCGAGCTTTTTTAATACCTTTTATTTTGTTTTGTGGATAGATTTGGGTTTCCACTTTGAAGAACAGCAATAGAACCGATTAGACGAAAATTGATCACAATATTGTGGTACTGAAAGACTGAAAACAGCTTCATATAAAACGACATAATAGTTCATTTTACGAGTTGGCTTAATAATTAGCAAATGATGAGTGTTTATCAGCAGTTTATCTAATTTTTGCATTACACAATATGAGTGTAATAATCGAATTGGAGTTGGATTGTCCTCGATTTTCTTGCGATCTTATTCACTGACACTGACTTAATATGAAGGCGCCCATATGATTTACAGAAGGGTGGCCGAAATCACTTGGTTAACTGTTGAACGGATTGTGAAACGCTAAATTTCTTGTATCTTAAGAACAAAGAGCAGTAACACTTTCTTAACTAATAAAACGTAATTCAAGACTAACAGAATGACAAGAAAGCTGCTATGACTGTCTTAGAGAACGGGCCAATCAAACAGGCACTGGAGAGAATGCTGGCAGGGTGAAAGCACTTTCTTATAAGTCAAAGTATGAAGCTTGTCCAGTTTATGACGAAGGCAGCGGAACCCATCAAGAATCATCCCTACGGAGGACAACTATATAGTTCCTTTTTAGATAACTCGGCTCTTCATGGAACAGAGAAATTGACTTACAACGCTGCATTCGTTACCCTCGAACACTCATACGTATTGGGAGGTAAACGCCTAGTGGAAGTATTCCCTGTTGTCGCAAGCAACTACATCGATTTAAAAGTACTTGATACGTCTCACTGAAGATGCCTACCGAGACTCTACAAAGACGTAGAATAATTGGACAGCCACAGCTGTTATTATTGGAAATTCGCCCCAAACTCTAGGACTAACAAGTTGAGCCACTGTGACTTTGAAGGCGCAGCCTGCATTCTGTGGCTAATTAAAGTTTCCGGAAGAACATCGAACGAATAGGTTCTTCCATTCCATTGTCATGATCTATGCCGGGGCAAACTTTTGGCGACATTAAGCTCCCTTATTGGGTACAAGCATTCTGTCAGAATTATATTGGGCCTTTTTGGTGCAACGATGTTAAACTTTTTATATAACTGATTCTCGTTTTATTCTGCAGAAGCAGTGGTGGACAAAATTGTTGCTTGCTTCTGTTAGCATTCTATTCATAAACGGAAGCAATTCTTTAGCATCATATACATCTGTCAGTCATGCAGAAAATATGGCTATGTTGAAACAGTCAGAATATTCCTGTTGAGCACCCATAGTACACCTAAGCTGGAATGTCATGACTACGAATCATTAAAAAAGAAACTTGTTCACGAAATTGCGCTTTTTCAGATTTGGAACCGCTTTGCTCAACCCGGATAATTTAAGCCAGGTCAACATCATCCTGATCTTCATCAACGGAATATCATCAGCGGCATGCAAGTCGTCATAATCATCGTCATTATCATCCGAATCATCATTAATATCATGATCTGCATGCGAATCTCCATTCGAATCATCCTTTAAGGACACTTATGGAAGTACCCTTTCAAACTTTGTTGATGACGTGACAAACCGCCTACCATTCGATTATAAACATGCCGAACAGCTGCAGATATTACTCATGCGTCTTAGAACAAAATTTCATGTTATTTCGAGCTGTAAACCCATAATAGATACAATGAAGAACAGCATATCTTTAGTGAACCAAGTACGCGATGGAACGTAATATGGCACAAAGAAGGAACATCATTTTTTCTTTTTCAATTGTTTTGGTGCTCTTTTCATATATAGATGGAGACTTTCCACAGAACCATGTGACCAGACAAAAATACCTTAGATGGAGTTAAAATCCAAACACTTCGGAATAAAACTTCTACAAATTTAACGATTAATTACTATTTTTAGGAGGGCTTTTATTTCTTATAAATACAAGTAATTTTATGTTACTTGTTAATGCTTTGTTTTGAAATACCGGGCCATCAGGAATTAGTTTCTTTTGAGCTAGCTGCAAACCAAGAACTGGATTAAAATCATTGTCATTCGTATCATACTTCTGGTAAGAATTGGAGTTTTGTTGTTTTTCCTGCTACCGAAGCCACTGTTCTTACTACTACTACTATTACTACTATTACTACTAGTACTACTACTACTACTACTATTACTGCTTTTATTGCTTTTCTAGTGCCCCAGTACGGCTGGAGGTGGGTATTCTTAGACGACGAAGTGGCTCCTTGCCCTGAATGCCTCCCGAAATACACGTAAATGATCGTGGGTCTCAAATTAGCCTGCATTGATGAAGTCCTACGCATAAGCTTCTCGTGGTGAAGATGTTCACATTAAGATCCGAGGACGAAGACAGAAGCCAGACGCTTCCCAGAGGCGTTGATTGACCCTTCGTCACCAATCTGGTGGAGATGGCTAAATCCTAGTTCCAAACAACCACCGCAGCTTGCGAAACATACACCTGGGTGCTTACCGGCAGCCGTGGAGAAGGAGGAGTACTTGGAACTCAATACGCCTGAGCTCAATCGAGTGAGCATGAGCCGAGCAATCAGTCATCATTTAAGGTACTTGAACTCCACCCTGATATTTTGATAACTAGGCCATAAAAAATTAAGTCCCCGGATGTGTTGAGCTCTAGGAAACCTATTTGCTTTGACCCTGGTACTCTAGAAGTAATGCTTCCATATAATAAACTGTGGACTGTCCCTCTCGTCTCACGATCTCTCAGGCTTTTTCGTCAAAGCGAGATTATGTGATCATTCCTCACTATATTGAAAACCTATCCAGCCTCTATTTCCCGCTCCAGCTGCATTATCTGTCAGTCATGATATTTTGCCGCAGAGATGCTGAAATCCAGGCACTGACTGTAGCCGAATTCCAGTCAGAAGCGACTGCTCTTTGACAGCCACAGTAAATCGCATTACAGGGCCCACTTTTATTCAGTCTGGCCTACGATTCAAATCGACTGACTTTGATGTACGCACGATAATGCAAATCGGACAATCCATTGTAACTCGCACATTTGAATCGCTCTTCATTCACATCACCTGCCTGTTAGAGACAGGTATATAGAATGCAAGGTCCACGATCAGGATGACGTTCTACCTAACCTGAATAGCAAATTTCACCCACGCCCATCAATAGACCTGGATGCTGCCGTAGCCGGTCAGGTTAGTGGTGTAATCCTTCCAAGCCATAGAGCTGAGGCAGCTATGTCGTACTGGATTCCCGGTATTTGCCTATTGTGCAAATTGTGGCACCGAGGCTGTTATAGAGTGATTAGATATCAAGGCCATTCACACTGTCTATTGCTCAGCTCTTATTATATCTGATAGACTGCAATCCGAATACAGTGAAAGAGGAATATACCAGCAGACTCGCGCCTTCTCGAGAATGGCTTTTTAGACTGATATCTTGGTCCTCACCGGGGATCCCAGTGGCACACCTGTCACCTATTGGAATACCTGAAGCACGTTGGAGAAAAGTTTAGTCTCGACTGTTATAGTTCGGACAATGTAGATGGACTTTTGACATAATTCAGTGACTACCAGCATCTTCTACCAACCTCAAAGTGTGCCAATACAAACAACGCTCTTACAACTGACGTTCCAATTCCGACTCGAAGTTAGCTACTGATTATCGTCCATGATGGCAAACCTAACCTAACTCCGATCACGCATTAATCCTCGTTGCTATATATTTGCGATTCATGGGGTTCGAATAGATCAAATGAAGGTAGTCTGAACACCAAAACTCTGAACACCCTTTGGCACTAGAGGCCTAAAACACTACGCTAGTCTAGTCACTGGAATCCACCACTTAACCTGAAATTGACGAACACTAGGATAATCCGAAAGAAGCCTTGTTGAAAGCAGACAATCGATTTTGGTACGGTCCACAAATTAAACGGATGCTGGATTCCTTCGAACTCCTTTTCATTGCTAGTTAAAGGATTGACGAATACCCGCTGATGCAAAATGCAACTAAGTACGGTGTGAACTCTGTTCGACTTTGAATAGCAGTTCGCGTATTGACTGTGAGGCTGGTAGCCAAAGCTTGCCATCGAACCGGAAGCAGCTCTCGCTTTTGTCAACTTCAAAGAGTTTATCAGTGCAGTCGAACCAATGGGCCACACAAACAGGGGTCAGATAAGTGATTCACGCAACTACTCGAACGCCAGTAGCCAAAAAATCGCACAGACTAGATCGCGAGGCAGAAAATGACAATTTTAAATCCAGCCAGCAACCGGCTACTTCTACTGTATCCGGTACTTCTACACTACCAATGTAGCGAACACCAGACGGTCCACCGACAGAAGCTGAGATTCGAGGGAAAGCTTTGGTCGTCTCAAAGTATACGGATCCGGCGGTGTCCCCCCTTGGCATTTTCTGATAAGTGGAGAGGACAGTTCTTGCTCTAACAAACATGGACAGCGTAAGGAGTCCCGAATCTTGGGGCGAGTCACTGATTGTGCACCTTGAACAGGATTAGCCTCACAATGAATTTCAGACGTGAAGAGACCAGCCTTATCTCTCCACTTCGGAACTCCAAGAGCTCAATGTCCCCCGCAGAATTCCTTCGTTGTGCCAGATTCGCTGTCGAGAATACCAAGCTATTTTTCTCCCTGATTAGGCCTACTGCATGGGAGCCGTTACCTTTACCAAATGCCAGCGATCGTCGTGTTCTTTTGTATCAAGGCCGTCTTTTACTCTGTTGATAGGTCAGCTTCGTGGAATTTCACATAAACAGCCGGAGTGCCAAAGAAGTAAGCTTCCACTCTGAAAGCTCTCCGTCATCAGACCTTAGGTGGAAAAAGTGTGTATGGGAAATTTTATTCGCTCTTTGTTTTCTCAAGACCAAGATGCCCACTCTCACATTTCCTCTTCATTTTCATTCTGGATGATTTGCACCGCAAGGTTTTCGATGGTCTTGCAAACTGTGGAGTGGAACTTCTACCGGATCTCATGGATGTTGACATATATTATGATAGAGAAGACACCTTGTTGACAGACAACCCTCAAATTTTCCTAGCTGCCTCAAACCAATTGGTTTCCGAAGGCATCATGTATGACATGGAATTTTCTCCATCCATGTGCGAAGTAGTTATTCAAAGCTGGCAGAGAGATTACTTTGTACTCGCTCTTTGTGGAGGACATTTGGAAATCATCAGGAACTTGGTATAATTAAAAATGAGAGTGTAGGAAACGAAATCTCAACACACATTTGTAATGCTGGTCCAACATCCTCCAATCTCAGACACCTACGATATCAGGCTTTCTTTGAAAGGTAGAATTTAAACTGCTCCAATTTGTTCATTTCTGATTTAAGAATGAGAAACCTGACTAGCTGGAAAAGAAGTGGACCGAGTGATCTTATTCTGCATCGGATGCCCAATCGACCTGATTGTTATGTCGCATCGAATATGAATTGGGCATGTGGAATCCAAATCCTGTTTTCGTTTATTTTTAATTGACTCTTATGACTTAGATTTTTCTGTTAATTAGTTGTATAGATTTCCGGGCCGTTTATTTATTAATTCTCTCTTATAACGAGTCCAACTGAGAAATCGGTCTGGTTATACGTAAATCTTCGATTCTTAGCACGAACGGGTTTTTGCCTACCCCGGTCACTTTGAATTCTGTTTCCCAACTGATGAGTGGCAATACGCAATAGGCCTAATAGAATTCAGTTTGCTTTGTCGTATGTCGAGTATTTTGTTGTGCGACGACAGACATCAGGTCTGAATTGAGCTCTTATTGACTAGTTTTCACCCCATTGGGTGAAAATCGTTGAGATTTGTTGCTGTTCGTTTATTGTTTGTAACTGATTTATGAAGAACCACAGTTGAAAACAACTGAACTCTTGGAGTTCTTGGAACTGTTCTACGTGTATCTCATCTGTCAGCTCGGTGTTGGTGACAAGGCAAGAAGTGGTATTTTTTTTATAATAGTTCCATGGTCTTCATTCATTCCAAGCCATTTCAATCCAGAGCATTTCAAATATCCTTATTTCTTATGTATTATTGGTTCTTAAAAATTTCGGGTAGAACTACTGACCAATTTTATTTGGATGATCGTTCCACATTTTCTATTCCTTTGCAAAAGGCTGTGCATCTGTCTTAGCTACCTTTTACATTTTGGCACCTTGCTAAACTTCTTTTGAACTTTGGAGTTCCCGAAAGCGTTTACGCTGTTAAACTCATGGATTTTCGGCATTTGGTCTGATTACCGCAGACCATCTAACCGGCTTCGTGGCTCCTCTCATCGATTGATATCCTCATCCATAAGTCAGTGTCAATAGTAGGAGGGAGTGGTTCAGTGTCTAAGGTGTTCGGCTCCCATCTCGCATTCACGCTCTATTTTGGGTGCGATCCCTATTAAGGATGGAGTAGATCAATAGCGAGCTGATCGCTGCTACTACAAGATGAATAGTTTTTTCTATAAGTGAAGTGCAGCTATTTTTTAATCAACGCAAACATCGAAGTATTACAGTGCAAATTAAAATTTATCCAAAAATGTATATAATTTGAACCAGATTAACATGGGGTCATTTGCATGTTTTATTTAACCAAACAAATTACATTCGTTTTAGACGAGAACGATTTTGTTTTGGCGGACTTCGTGCGTGACTGACCGGTTACTTTCACTAATTATTTAAAGCTGCTCTCCTCAGATGCATATCAAAGCTTATAGAAAATTTGTCCGTTCTGCAAAAACTGAACTAGCACAGACTCAGCTTGTCCAGCGATATCCTGCTCGTTCTCTCTTTTACGTCCACAGAGAAAAATGGTTTTATTTCCACCTTGGTTCGAAAATACCAGGCTCAAGTAAAATCGTTGAATATACTCCGGCCATCATTTCTCTTCTTTTCTTTCCAGAAGTTAGTAACTTTTGAGTGTGGTTTCCGACATTTTCCATTAACTACGAACAACCATTGGTCCTACTGCTAGATTTTCTGATTTGGGATGTATCGAAACTTTGTAAGTAGAGGAAAGTTATGATTCATTTTGTGTTTGCAAGTATGCCCATCGTACATAAACTCATACACAAATTTGAGTGCTAAGGATACTGGTCATCGGAATGCCATGGATCTTAATTGTTTGTCATCCTAGTAGATTAAGAGAAACAGCTTCTGGGAAGAGCTTATGAGTAGCAAACCTTAAACCTATGGTTGCCGTTCATTAGTCCGACTTTAATTTTCATGGAACGGTTCTATACCGGCAACGGTCAAATAGATTAAACATCCGTCACCCCTGAAAAATGTCAGAAGTTAGAGTTTCCGATTCACTGGTCACTTCGCTAACTGATGGCATCATGCCGTCATTCGGCTGCCAACCCCATCAGACTTATGTGGTTCTTTATCGCTACTTTTGAAAGCTATCACTACCGGTTCCCCCTCCCACCGCACGCGTTATCGGTCCTACGGGCTACGGAGCGTGTCCCGTCCACTTCACTCATGGTTCAAGTTTGTAATAAAAATGCCGAGTGGACTGAAATTTAATGAACAGCGAATTCTAATTCGCAAAATTATCGATGAAGCTGGCAGACAAAAATCAACTGACAATATTGCAATTCGAATGATTTCATCCAGCACGATCACACGGGGAGAATCGTTCCTGGATGCAGTCATGAATAGTTACGCTTTTGAAGTGTTCGAAAAATGTAACGAAACAGTTCTTGCAAAATGGACATGCTTATTTAATTTATAACATAAGAAATTCATTACCCTACAAATAGCGTTCGCATTGATGCAGCTCGAAGGCTGAGGGAATTAAAAAAGGCAAAGGAATGATTTTCCCCAATATTTGTAACTGCTAATCTTATTTCTGTTGCTTGGAGAAATATCTCATCGGGATCCATACAACGTCGTTTGATCACCGACCGTTCCTAAGGGACCACACATCTACTCTGTCTTGTTTTCAATATGCTCTTCCTACTGCCTGACGACATGAGCTCACGGCCGATTGAATCCATTAATTCCGCATTGTTAATTGCCATCTGGTGAAAGAAAAAAACATAACAAATGAGAAAACATTTGATCTTCTAAATAAGGGGCAAATTTTTAACTAGGTTCATAAACTTTAGATAAGTGGACGCAACATACTTTGATTCCCTCTCGCTAACCCGAAAGGCACAACAATTACGTGATTCACTGACAGCACTATATTTGAATATATTATAGTTCTATAAAATATGGCCTATATAACCCACAGAAGCTTTCGTGTTCAGCCGGCAATAACGTATGCAGTTTGTATCCCAGATAATGGTTGCTAAAATGACGTGATCTTTATCGAAAATTGCGTATAAGTTGATTAATTCAAACCAAAAATGTGAAATACTAGGAGCTTGCAAACCGCTTCTTTGAGTAATCGGAAGCTCTTTAATGAGGATAAGAATCCTTGGGAAAATGAGTTCGGTTTGTATGGCTGAAGTCACTAGCACATTATGGCTGATTCAATAAGATCTATTTCAGATCATGTGATTAATTGTAAAGGAGGGACAATGAATTGGAAACAAACGAAAAGTTTTTTATCTTCATATAGTACTTTCGAATAAAACACGTACTATTTGAGGTTCCCTTTCGTTATAGTCCAGCAACAGAAATTATCCGTGCTGTAGATTTGGACATGGTATTTTCTGACTTCTAGTGATTGAATATCATTGGCGGATTTATTTGAAGAACGGCTGTATGACAGACGAGCTTGGCGGTAGAAGTTCATCAACCTACCGGTCAAAATAAATTGTCCGACACTGGATCAGGAACTTGACTGTTGACGGCGGGATATATGCAGTGTTTGCATTATTGGCAGAATATCATGGTAGAATTTTGTGAGATACTCAGAGTTTAGGTATAAGGTACTTGATCTCAGGGTCTAGTCTTTAGAATAGCCAAGCGGCCAAGTGAATAGGGTCGTGGTGTTTGAATGTGAAGGTCGCGGGTTCGAATCTTCCCACTGCCGGTCAACTATACTACTTCTCAGCCCTCTGTTAGCCGCGGACCCCTTCCTAAAAAATGACATATGTTGTTATTTCATTATTAAGAAAGGAAGTGAAACATAAAAGAATAAATTAAGAATTTTGGGCTGTTTTGTCCATACGCACAGAACAGCTTATTCGCCGTTTGCCATTCTCCGAGGCAGGTAATGGTTGAAATTTAGTTCGGGGTGGCCAGCCAATGACGCCGCAAAAATGTATGGAAGCGTCACTCAGTGGACTGATCCTTGCAGATGCTGTTAGACCAGCGGAGTGTGTCCTCGAGATCCCACCAAACGGCAGTTGGAGATGACAGATAATATAGCTCAGTGCTACAATCAGTGCCGTGCTTGCATTCGAAATTTTTCTTCGTCCGCACTCAGTATTTTTCATTCTAACATCTACTGTTCGTTGTTTAATTCCTACCTTGAGTAGATAATGCTGTGAGGTTAAAATCGAAAACAGAATACACTGGTTCAAAAATAAGTGTTTGCTCAGAACGACTGAGTTGAACTGAATAATGATCTTCGACTGGTGACTAGCTTATCAAAGCTGATTTTTTCTATGGGTACGATAGATACAAATCACGCAGCTGCTGACCTGGCAAAATCTATTGATTTTTTGTCATTCGGTTCTTCCTTGCAATCTATTAGTATGTCGCTCTTTTTTATGCTTGCTTACGCCACTTCGAATCTATTGGTACTGGTGCCTGCAATGTTAAGTCATATGCGCCAAACGCAACTAATGAAACAGGGGAGCAACAGTGACGTAGTTGTATGTAGATGTTTATGTAATATGTTGAGGATAATAGTATTGTCCCCACACAGAGTAAACGAAAATCTGTTTGATGCACCAATAACTGCATAAAAACGTCTTGCCTTATCGGCACCCGGGAAGGCAAACTTGTATCAGTAAACATAACTGGAATAAGTAGACATCCTGAGGGGTTCCCTTTCTTTGCAGGGTGGAAAGTAAAACAAATCAAATCAAAATATCGACAAGAGAAAAGCGGTATCTATTTTGTTGTTTTTCAACAGTGATACTTTTTCGGAGTTAATAACAAAAATTTTTGAATGCAGTAAATTACATAAATTTTCTAAAAGAATATTTACCATCCAGAACTAACTATCCAAAAACCTGCAGACGATATGTTACTGCCGAAGGGTGACCTCTTGCTGTTCAGCTGTGCACTTTGTGCCGTGATAAGAGCTGGACTGGTCGCACCACCTGACACTTGGAAGACTGATTGAACCAATCAGGTCAGTCTAGACAATATTGGGATGGGTTCTAGTGAGGATTTGTTGCCGGGCCGAGAGAGCATACCAAACGGATGAAACAGTGGTTCCCCACCTGTCCGTTCCACCAGAAGAATCCGGATTTCGAGGGCTGACAATGGAGAGATCTGTCCAGTTCTATCTACATGTGCAAATATGTAGCTAAAATGAGCTCCCATGTCCCAGTGAATATGGACTTGAATTTTCCCAAATTGATCAAGCCTTAGAAGTTTTACAATCCCCGAATAACTGTCGGCAAATATGTAGGCAGTACGCAAATCGTTAACCTTAAGTTTTAAACACTTTTCCGCTTTCCTATCATTGATTTTCATGAGTTAAGGTGTTGGAAATGGTGGGAAGATGAAGCAATAAAAACATCCTCGTTTCACTGTCACAACCACTGCAGGGAAACACAAGGATGGCAGTGCTCCCTAGTAGGAGAACACCATCTCCTCTATTGCCAAGCTGGTTTGTGGAAAGTGAAAAGCATGCTTGATGTCTAACTAATAGAGATGAACGTTATTTTCTTGTTAAGCCCATCTTTGAAAATCGAATTTTTGACGAGTTAAAAGTACCAGTACAGAAGAAAGTACAATTAACCACTAAGAAAACACGGAAGCACTGTATAGCTCTTTCATCCTTGTTAGGAATCAACATCAATACATTTGCACCGCGCCCGAACTGGGACGTAAACCCGAACAAGGACGAACGATTCTGAGTCGAACGCTTTGGCCATAACGCCACCGGGCAGGTTATGAACCGTTTTTTGAATTTCACTACATGATGTTGTACCTATCCGTCACTTATTTGCACGACCACGGGCCGCAAGCGCACATTCTATCTGCTACGCCGTGCTCAAGAGGTGACACTTTGTTAACCTAGATTGTTGACCTTTGACCTTATACGACGTCCTGAATGCTTACGTCAAATTCACGATGTGGTTGCTCTGTGCTAGATGCGAAATGGCTGCATTATCAAGTGACTAAGTTGTTCCAGTTCCTATCCCTGCAAGGTGGTGCTCCCGGATGCGTTCGGACAAGCGTCTGGTCGTGCGACCGATGTACATGAAGGAATAGATACAAAACGAGGCTGCAGAATCAGGAACTTGTCTTTCAACCGGTATGACACTGGGGGGGTTGAAGAAAATGCGAAGCTTGGCTGCGTAAAATGTCTTATTGATAGCGCTAGTCAGTCTGCGTCGTGCTATTTCTGCCAACCAGAGGAACTATGAAACAAGGTGGGTTCGTTACGAAGTATATTTGGAACTACCACAACTTTACCGCAGATGTGATTAGCAAATCGGTCTTACCCCTGCAAAAAAAGATCTTTATCCCATTCTCGGAAATAAAAATAATATGCATAGCATTCTCGGCTTAGCATGAAGTCCGATGAGGTCATCAGAAGAGCCATCTCAAGGAAGATACAGAAGCCACAATTAGATGATTTTGAAAATCGTCTCCTTTTAAAAGACTACGGATAAGGAAGCCCTACTAGCTGCGTTTTGTACCAGGGGTAATCCTACTAAAATGTAGGGGCGAGGGTGAATGTACGGCATTTTTAATTTAGTTGATTGATCTTTGATAGATAGTCCAAGGGAGATAGTTATAATGTGATTCTATCATCATCATTATCATCATTCAGCGTTAAACAGCAAGGCACGCCTCACTGACCGCTGCCTATTCTCTACAGTTTCATGTTTCTATAGAAAGAGTGAATATCCAAGGGGAACAGGAAGTGAACCTGTACAGGTGGGAATAGATAAGGATGCTGGGGGAACCACCACACGGAACACAACCTAACTGTACAGGCACACTTCATCAGTCATTCTGATTGGACAGGAAATGACGACATGAGCGCCACTCTTAGCCGTTCACTGTCATTTTTCAGTGTCTCATGCCAGCTACTTGACGGGTCTTTCAAACTTCAACCACGAAGACCTGAGACGCCTAATTTACAGAAGCTCGGTATGCATTTTCTTGCTCCATCATATGTTGCCCTCCATATGTCTTCCTCAACTCCGTGGAAGGACCTCAAAATAGAACACGATATGGTAGACGAGTGATAAACATAAGCAACACGTAACAAAACTAGCGTAGTTTACTAAGTTCCATATGCTGAACTAAGGTATTCTCAGAACTGGTACCTAATACTAGATCACCCTACTCCACGTTACTCACCCGGTCACTCCATCCAATCCTAGCGATACTACGTAGACATCAGTGGTCGAAAACCACTAACCGACGGATCTCTCCCACAGGCATACTCCATGTCTCGTAGCCGTACAACAGAACGGAGGTTTATGAGTTGGGGCATCAACCAAAATCATTTAAGTGTCTGGAAAACCACCAACTACCCACGCTGCTTTACGGGCATGACCACCTGAAAAGACGGCTGAGGTAAGGCATTTAATTGAATTCTCTTCTTCTATTGGAGAAACCGAGCAATATCCAGTCCATAGATGAACCATTGAACCTATGAAGTAGAGCGTGCACAGGTGCTAAACTCTGAGAGTTACTTACTTTTCTTTTTCTCTTCGTGTTCACAGTTTCCCTCTCTTGCTGTTGAACCACATCCAAACTAGTCACTCATCCCGTATTCGAATAGCTTGAGGGTCTATGTACATTGACGAAAGATGAAGTCCCGACTGATAATGAAGCGTTTTGAATCTATACGCCAGTGTGAATTGTCGGAACATCCTGGAAACTGGCAACCTAGGATAGGGTGTAAAACTTTCAGTCCATTTTTATTAGTGGTACTCATTGAGCAAATAATTTGGGAATCTAGAGCCACACAACCAACAGGTTTGTCTACGCGAATATTCGTACTAAATTTTGCCGTACGATAAGGTCCTGATGAAGAAATGAATGAGTAAGATTTGAGTGAATGGGAAATAGAAACGTAACTTAATATTTTACAAATTGAGTATCAGATGTACCCGGAAGTGGGATTTCGTCTCCGTCTGAAGGATTCGAACACACCTGTGGACACAATCAACTGTTTGGCAACACGTGTGGTCGATGGGTTGGCGTACGAGGGGCATTGAAGATGTTCAGGAATGTCGTACAAGAAGCACATGAAGCACTGCAACAGAAACTGCTTACTTGTTTTAGGGAACAATTCAGGTCGAAGTTAATTAGTTCTATTATGCGGATCCCATTGACATTTGGCAATTCTGTGAAGTTCATTTCAACTATTCGAATAGTGTAGCTTGAATTTGTTTGTTAAGAGGAGACACGAATTTGAGAAAGAAAGAACATTTTGAGCTTAAATTAAATAGGACTAATTCGTTCCACAAATCTCGTTGTACTCTTTGTACGCATTAAACCGACAATTGAATGCAGTAAGGGCTATCATGCAAAGTGGTTTCAAAAAGTTATCTGTATCTAACACCCACGGAAGGCAACAAAACAATTTCACCAGAAAAACCAGTGCTTCAAAAGTCAATCAACAAAGTACCATGATTGACCCACGGTGGTTCACGTTTTTCTATCCGGCGAATTTTATCGCTTTTTGTTCCGACAAATTCCATCACATACTCACGTTGATCCCGAGCGAAAGCGGGGACAGGTGAAAAAATGGAACAATATCAGAAGTGGTTTGTCATTCTTTTGGTCATTTATTGATATTTCAGATAGTAAATAACCAAAGGCAAAATGACACGTACGGAGCGAATTGTCTTATTATTGCTAAGAACAAATAACCTTACAGGTAGCGCACTCAGGTTTGCGTCTGCTTAATCCTAATTATAATCAATCGCGTTTTATATTTAGCTAAAAAGTTCATTTATATTAGATCAAAGAGAGAAGATACCATGCCAACTTTCCATGTCTTTACGACTAACTTCAATGAGACCTTAGCTAAAGTGTGGAGTAAAAAGTTGCATTGCACTTTACTTTGACTAAATGCTATCGATTATTTTGCCCATTGCAAAATACACTATACCCAAATTCCCATGATGCGCCATCGCTTGTGTTTGTTGTGCCCTTGAGCAGCGAGCTACCCTGTGCAAAAATCCAGGTTTACCGGCCGTATATTATCATGATACATCGCCTACATGCACGGTTTCCTTTACATGGAGGCAGAAGTAGACGAACTGAGCCCCGGATAGCATAAACATGGTACAAATACAGCTACTACAGGCCTTTGATTAAATCCTTCAGGAGATGAGTGCGAATAATGAACAAGGTGACAGTTACGGTTTTACATGCGCATGACATTTTTGAAAAAAAAAGTCCACATCATTGTATCTGAATAGCAAGGGCATTCTGCGGAACGGCCGTTGCAACGACGGAAACATCTGGGTAGCTGAGGGCTCAGAAGGGCTGAAGATCGCCAAACCGTTTAGTGGCAATTTGTAAGCAGTAACCAAACCGACTGGTTGGGCAACTGATGTTAGAACCGACGATAGAATGGAAGAGGGTAGCTGATTAGCTACACCAGCTTCAGAAGTGACGTACGCTGTGAACCAAACGGAGATCTTATCTCATTGGCATATGAAAGCTAAGACAAGGTAAGCAATGGCCGGTAGCAGAAAACGTCCAGTAGCATAAGTACATTTCACGTGAATCTGTAGTCAATAGTTCCGAAGCCCATACAAATGTCACAAATTGGCAAGACAGTACTCAACTCAGTGAGCAGCTAAGAACAACAGAGAAAAAACTTTGAAAATTGGGAGAAGAAAGAATTTAACTTGTCGGGGAATTCCAGCCGTCATCAGAGCAATGCGTCAGTGGAACCGAAACACATTGCCGGAGTAGAAGTGGTCCGGCCGAGATCCATGTCAGAAGAGAAAGGCAAACGGTAGTCTGATAGGAGCACAACCAACAGACGTGGCCCATGCTAAGAGATCAGTAAGGTGCTCTTTCAAAAGAGCAAGAAAAGCCAGCGGAGCATGCAGACCAAACATCTTGGAATTCATTAAACAGTTTAGAAAGAGAGTAATCATTGACAACGTGATAGAGCAAACGAACGGTGATAAACACCACAGATAGCTTGTAATATCTGCGTTAACTGCAACTCATCTTGTTGATTTCCACGAGACGTTCAGGTGAACAGCTTTTATTACCAGTCGTGATGTAACAATCACTACGAGCGGTGAAGCTTGCGTCGATTATTTAATGATCACACTTAAGGTGCTAACTGTCGTTTTGTCCCGTCAACGTGTCCATCACACGAAGGACATCAAAACTAAAAAAGTGTGGGACAAAATGCGTGATCCGGTTATGTTCATGGTTATCGAAGTGCATCGATCGAATACATGAAAATATTCGAGGTGTCTGCAGCACACGTGAGATCTTATAAGGAGCACAGTCTGCGAAGTATTCAGGTCATTTGGTAGTCACTTTAACGGAGCAGTCTTTAATAAGCGTATTCCCTCGTGGGGTCGTATAACGTATCAAGCCTGCGCTCATTTTGGCTGTATTGTTAGGACTTACGAAATGCGAACACCAGTTTAACCCAATAACATCTGAAGCCTCATAATTGTGTAATGCCATATGGAAAATGAAGCATTGTTCAGCAGCTCAGAAAGGCTAATTTTGTTTGCGCCCAACCGATACTTATACAGTTTCATGCTTTTGAATCTACTTTAACTGCCGTATTTTCTGCTGCATTCCTCGTACAGACTTAGAGTGAACATTTTGAATCTGTATTTTGTAAAGCACGCATAAACTTCTTTTTGTTTCCTTCGAAAAAGATCAGAATCTGTAAATATCAGGACCAAATGATGTAAGGAGTGTATCGAAAAACCAATGCGCCATGTATTGGTTTTAATTGTGAATGACATAATGCTAATAACACAGCGTTGTCAATAGATGTAATGCGTCAACGTTTCGACTTGCCTTGGAAAAGACTACTCACGGTAGTCGAAACGTTGGTGCCTTACATCTACAAACAAGGCTGTTATTAACATCATATCATTCACAATTAAGATCAGAGTCATTCAAAAGCTTGCACTTCAATTTGTTGTTTCATGCATTCTCATACTTCAATTTTTCTTCTCCCAAGTATTTTTCCTAGTTTGAAAGATTTTATTCTAATCAACAAAGCCTTAAAATTACTTGCAAGTTGTAACGGACTTAACAAAGTTACGCTCGTTCATCCCGGTGTTTAGGAACATTTTATTGGTGGCGATAGATTTTTAAGTAGCCTCTTATCCAACACGGATCACTGCTCTCACGAAATATTTTCCAAAGCTTTTTTTCTTTTACCTTAGCCCACACGTAGGCTCCTCACTTCTCGTACCTCTACTGATAGGTGAAGTCATATTCCTTAGTTTGTTTATTTACGCCTAAATAGCGGACTGGTAATACGTGACTTAGAGCTCACCACTTATTCATAATCCCTATACATTTATCCAATTAATTACTGATATATGCTTGCATTTGCCACAAATACTTGCCACATGTTTTATTTGTTCTAGTTAAGAACTCACCCGTAATCCCGTGAATGAAAGTTCTGTTTGCCTTGGCTTGACTGAAACTGCTTTCCGAAGGGTTTCGCAAGTTGTGATTAAAAGAAACAAATCCAAAATTTGTTAATTTAGTGTTCCGGTTTCTAGCCTATATACCAGCGGTAATTAAGCGCAGACACTTTGCTCTGAACTCTCCTTTCACTTTATGCTTTTGCAACCTTGTCTTTTTATAGGTACAAGAGATCACAATGTCTAGGCTTTCTTAAATTATTAGGCCTGCTTAGGCAAACGGAGCTGATAGAAAGAGACCTATAGATAAACATGCCCAAGTATGATCGGATCAGAATTTTATAACATTAGTCTGAACTTCCCGGTGTTGTTCGCCAGTGCCTTGATATTGATCGAGTGCTTTGCAATGCGAAGTTCGTTGCAAGATTTAGGCAAACCAAAGATAATAATCTAGGGAAGGAGTGAGGGTGCGGTCTCATTAAATTTATTTGTTAATGGAGTAAATTATATAGAGATACATATCACTAGATGATTTCGGCTTTCCCTTATATGTATGATAATGGTACTGGCTGTTCCACAGCTGACTCTAGTATCTTATGAAATAAAGTTTAATGGATATCAGATCCTGTTTAGGAGATAAGTAGTTTTTAAAATGTATATGGGACGAAACGATCGTTCGAGTGGTGAGAGAAATTCTGAACCAAATAGTGAGATTTTGCTGCCATCAGGAAAGAATGTCAGGACAGATTGGCAAAGTAATTAAACTTCGGGTCACGCCTGATGACACTAATTTTGGTGCAGTTGGGACGAGATAAAAACAGATTTTCAGAGACCGAAAGTGTTGGTGAGTAGAAGTCGTTCAGGTCACGAAGGTTGTTTGTCATTAATTTCTTTCTCTTCGAGTTTTCTGTTTCTTTGTTCCACTTATTTTTCAGTTCAGTGATATCCTGGAATGCCGCTCTGGCACGGACAAAAATTTGTAAAATTGATCCGCCATGAATTGGACCAGTTAGTTACGCTAAAAGTCGAAAAATAAAGCACGCAATCAGTAAGTCGCTGACTTTGATTAGTGAATTAGTGGGATTGCGTACCATTGGTTAGGGGGCTACATTTTGTTTGTTTACTTTCAGCCATCAGCTCCCGTGACTGCCATCAACTTTCGTAAGCCCTAACGAATGTCGATTAGGAAGAGAATACTAAAACGTGTTATGAGCGAAAAGTAAATATCATCATGCATTAAAAAAAGAAAATGTCTTATCTTTGTTTTTCTCTTGCTTATACCTGTGGGAAGAACATTTTGAATCAAATGAACTTCCCACCAGTGATTCGTTGTGCAACAACTGAATTGTGTGAGTAAATCAGCTGAGGCCTGAAAAGATCTCATTCGCTTATCCGTTTGTTTGTTCTTAGTAATCAGTATTCAGGATTGAGCAGAGAAGTAGCACAAGAAGCATTTAAAAAGGCTTGTTATTTTATATACAAAAACTGTTTACTTATCTTGAAGGGGCGGGAGATAGGTGGGATTTGGTGAAAGAAATAGAATGATCAGGACAAAGACAGCACAAACACAGACAAATTAAGAATTAATGAATGTACAAAGCGCTCTTTGTCGTAATTACGCGACTGCCTCGGTTTTATCGAAAACTGTCCCACTTTATTGTTGAAAAAGTGGTCTTAATTTCAGAATGAAATTAAATATACACTGTTTTTATTGAATAATGGATTGTTTAATTGTTCTGTTTATAAGTTTTGCATTCAGAAGTTTGGTCACAGTGGCAATGCATAGGCTGAATTTTAGAATGCAAATGTTTTGAATTGGGCCAAACATATTTGCTCGGAAGAGTTGTATGAATGATCATCAGGAATGTGAATTGTCTGGGGTGAGGACGAATTTCCAGTAGATTCTAATCACAAACTCCGGGTGTGCTTGTTTGATCTCCGGGGTCGTTGCGGCTAGATAACTGAAACCAGGCCTCAATACGTCGGAAAGGTGGCCTGAATACGGCCAACCACAATTCTCTACGCTCTGCTTTGGCACCAGCGCCCAGAGTTAGTCCACCAATGAAATCGTTGCTTGGCCCTCGATCGAAATCCCACACAGTGACTTCGAGTGTTCGACTTCCGGCTTCGGAGGGATTCATCTCGTAGTAAAATTGCTTTCCGTTGTCCGGATTAGTCCCGACAGTGGTTCCGGTGTTGAAAAACGACACAGCAAGGGAAGACAGATTAACAACCACTTCAACAGCCAAACGATAAAACCTATTAGATACCTTCTTTTCTGGGTTGAAAAATAAACCTGAAAGTGCTTCTAGAATGGAACCAAGTCAAGTCATCAGTTTGGCAAATGACTGAGTTATCAGTAGGCTTAAAAATAGGTCATCGGAATTGCAACTGATAATTCGCATTGGCATATGCTTCTGCTTTGATCTCTAACAACAAACATTGAACAGCGGACGAAAACTAAATTAACAAAAGTATAAACAAATGTCGGTTGGAGATTACATTTGCCTAATGCACGTCACTTCTAGCATCCCGTGAGATACAGGATAATATCTTCTAACAAGAATACTGAAAATAATGTTTGACAGATTTCAAAAAATGCCTTGAGATAAACTTATGCTCATGGGATACACGATAGGTGTGCCTCAGAAATCTGGTTCACTGCTTACTATCAGCTCCGGAGAACATGGAAAAAGTAAAGGCGATCAGCTTTGTGTGCCTCATTATCTGTAATCATTTAGATGGAAGAACAGCATTCAGTAAGAGGAGATAAAGATGTCTGTGATGGTCGTCATTGTAAGCAGTAGCCTGCAACAAAGTTTAGACTGCAAAATTATGTCCAGAATTTACATGGCTGGTTGAGCAGTTTTTCCGAGTAGTGCTACTTCGTTAACTATGAACGAACTATTTTGTTTTCAGGAGTCAATTACCCCTGAAGCAAAAGACCACTTTTGTAGTTTTGCTGCTAGCCTGATGGGACCCCGGTGTTGTCCTGTCAAATCATTCCCATACTTGTACATTCCTATATTAGGTTGATGCTAGAATCTTACCCAAATCATCTGAAGGATAGATGCTTGGAAGGTAAATCCATTTCAGGATCACATACTGAAGCATCCGAGAATTTTTATCAAATAGGCACAGCTGATTTTGGAAAACCGGACAAAGGTTTGTTTTCGCAGGTAGAAAAAAGAAAAACGGTTCACCGGTAGCAAAGGCCACTCGGCGGTTCATCGTGTGATTCTTAAATGAATTCTTTAGGCTTCCACGCCGATGATCATTCAAATGAGATTGCAGAGTCTGTCTTCCATATCTCAGATAATACTAATTTCATGAGATACTTCTGTAGATTTATGACACTTCTGGTAGCATTCTGTCCTCGTTCCTAAGCTTGGCCGAACCCAACTAATAAATAAAGACCTGTGAAACACAACTGTGGTTCCTCAGAGAACTTTTCAACGAAGATCTTTCATGTACACTCCTGACACCTTAAATTAGATATGTAGATATACATACATGTATTGCATGCAACTGTGTGCACATTATGTTTAATCGGAACCTTTGCAAATGACGAAACAATGAGCGAGAAACAAGAAGGAATAGGTACCACTGGGTATGTTTCACCACCAATGATAGGTTCTCAGTGCTTTACCTCCATATCGTGAACTATCCATCGGAACTCATAATTCCCGTGTGGGATGGATACAAACGTGTTTCTGGAACTGAAGCAAAGGGTTGACCTAAGGGTGCTCACTTCGAGCCTCTGACCAGATAGTCTAATCCAGGCAACAGAACTTTTTGAGGGTCAAGTAACCCACTGAGGACCGCTGGGTGATTGCACAGTTCATACATCTTTCGAGTGCGGTCAGACATCCTCGGCCCCCAGTAGGCTCATCTGCGTCAGATGCTGGTAAGTATCGGAATGGATGGTCCAGGAGCTACATGTAGTTGGTTTGGAATCAGGATGAATACAGAGTTAGTAGAAGTATCAGTCAACCCGGACGCAGAGCGCCAAGCAATCTACTTCGTCCCCGCACTTTTGTGGGAATAATAAGGTCACAAGGAAGCACTGCGTAGGACTTCTTCAGCAGACGGTATTTGAGGCGGACGGTCATTTATGAGTTCTTTTCGGGAGGTGTTCAGGGGGAATAGCTGTTTCGGAACGTGAGACGTCTACCCCGACCACGCTTGTGGCATTTGAAGACCATTTACTTGGACAAGGTACTTCGTTTCACCTCTAGGAATTCTAGCTTTTTCTGAAAGCATTTGCTCTGGTTCGTGATAACTGGGTTTAAAAGAGCCGCTGAAATGCACTTAAGAAAGTTTAATGTTTGTGGTCCCATTTATCTAGGTAATATTTTATTGCAGTGATGAGAAAAATTCAATATTCTCTCCTGGGCCCCAGTGATGGCCATCGACAACACAAGAAAATTCACTCCATTTACAGAAGTGTGCTTTTTGTCCGTACCGTACAGAACGATAATTTACCGTTCAACCTGATTTGAAAGTTCTCTGAAATGGTTAAAGAATCTGAGAGTTAGACAAAATTGAATGCGGGTTTCACCCCTTCATTCAACCCAGTACACCGGAATCGAATCGGAGGTATCCGCTTACCTAAATAGTGTTCTGGCCACTAAGCTACTGTGGCCTTGGTCGTCAGATATTATTTGTCTACTTACGTGAATAAATCTTAGATGGAAATTCCATTAAGTATACCATTGAAACGTCATGAGCAAATTCACCTTGGAATGCACCATTTACGGTTGCCGTGAATACCTAGTAGAGAGAAATGCGGACTTTATTGCGCGCACGGCCGACATCCTATGATTCAAAGACTGCTGCTAAAATCATCAAGATAGACTTTATAGAGCCAATCTTAGGGGAATCCCAATACCAAAACCTTGTGGGTTACAAGTGACTCTGAAGATCTGCTTACTTTAAAAGGAATTCAGCCGAATTCCTGAGCAACCTGTCATGATGTGTTATGGTTAATCCTGGATGACTTCTTTTACATTTTTTGTTCAAGAGGGGATGAATGTATTTTTATTTTAGTCATTTATTTATTTTCCCCTCTGTCTTATTTTTCCTCTCACATTTTTGGCTGAAATGCAACATTATTTACTGTATGCAAAGGTCTAAACAATACAATACAATACAATAACATACGCTTAGAACCGAAAATTAAAGTGCATCATTATGAAGCAGCAAACGGGTGAAGCAAAAATGAGTTCTGTATGAGATGTTTGAGAACCAGGATTAATTTTATCTTACCTCATGAAATTCTGGAAATAGTGTGGCTTTTTTAACTTGAGTTTTCTGTTTCGTCTTTTTTGCTTTATCCGGACGCAAATACCTAAATGCGGGAAAGAAATGAACGAATTAATTTTGACGGGAAATTCGAAAGTATAAATGAAATGAATTTCCGTCGAATCAGTTCTACAGGATTAACGAATTAATGAAACTAAAACAGTGATTTCCTAGTACTATTGAAGGTGAGAAGACATCATTACTGTAGGATGTCATCTGTCGAATGTACTGCCAGACTAATTATCACCAACAAACTATTTCATCCTTTCTTCGTGTACATTTGTTTAACAGTCCGAGAAGGTACAACAATGTACAGTTGATCAACTTTTTCATCGGAAAGTTGTCATGCATGTCCAGAGAGTAATTTTTGTCATTAGTCCTTACCTGACTGTTCAAAATGCTTCGCAAAACCAAATGCGAGGTTTTTCACAAATGTCCTTCCTCTAGGTGTGCCTATTTGCTGTACATTTGCCTAACAGTTTGCACGCTTGCAAACTACGTAAAGCCATGTGAGCAGAGGGTTTCGATTCGAAAGTTCATTTGGGGCTCTTGGTTGTCACGAACGAATTTCATCATAGCCTATCGAATGGAGTACTAAGATTTGGTCACAGTTTGCAAAACTGATTGCTATCAACGTTGCACGTGTGATCAGATGAAGAACGATAATCAAGGAGGCTTCACTGGGACCATTTAAGTTCCGGAATGTGGTCAAATTCTGACAAGTAAAAGAAAGAGTTGAAACCCTTTTTTGATCATGCTCATCGCGTACGTAACAAACAACGTATTATGAACTCAAACAACTAGAAGTTTTAGCTGAGGGCTGACGTCACTTCGCTTGCTGCCGTCTTGTTCTCCAGTAACCGATTTCAACATGGTGGCTGGTGTATTAAATCATACAGTACAAATTGAGCTTGAGTGACTGCTGTCGAGCAATGATTATATGTTGAACAATCTGTACCGATTATGACACTATTTTTGTCTCTGGTAATGAATAGACGTTTAGTGAACTTGACCACATTTAGCCACTTCTGATTCGCGGGGCGGTTACCGTTATCTCTTGCTCTTCCAACGCAACGGCTGTTAAAAGAGTCGAACTGAAACATCAAATTCGACTGGTTCATACGAATACTGACTATTGGTAAAATTTGGTGCAAACATTCTCATTACAGAAGTATTATTGTATTTAACTGCCTACTAAATGTTGCCAAAATTATTTTCATTGTGATTTTAGCTAAGCGTAACTGTGACAGTTTTTTAAAACGACGCAGTATGTAGAGGGTGTGTGTGTGGCGAATTTATCAAGGATGCGTAGAGAGAAGTTAAAAAAATCAAGAAAAAGGTTGATAAAATTTGTAGATTTGCCTAACTGCATGGATAGTCGAGTGCTGAATACACTGGTCTACAAGAAACCAAAGTGACGGGGCATACGTAATTGCTAGATAATTTATGGATTATGAATGGCATATTTGACAAAGTCGATTAGACCAGCGACAGACATTTTTTATTCCCTAGGGAGACTCAATCTTCGTTCATGCTGCGACCAAGTGAAGACCGAAACATGCCTAACAGGATGTGGCCTTGCATTGATACCTACGGACAACGTACGGTAAACGAAGATAACAATTTCTCTGTTACGGTAAATGGCCATTTTACTGACGACAAAAGGATTCAATTAGCAAGAAACTGAGACGTCCAAAACGTTTATCATCCCCACGCGCAGTTCGAACAACTGCGCAAAAATACCGACGTAGTTTTCTGTGTCCGATTCATTCGCGCATTTGTTCAGGCAGCAAATCAGCCGAGATCGTGGTAAGATATTTGACTGTTCACGATACCTCATATGCTTTGCTGCTTCGAGAAACAATTAATCATTTTTCAGAAAACCGTCCAGTTAACAGCGGTCAGTTTTAACATTATGGGACGCAACGGCATTTTTTGATGGATTATTCTAGAGGATTACTTCTGTGATGGGCTTTACTTGGGTGAACTATTCCTCGTATTTCAGCAAACGTTTTCCAATAAAGATAAATAAAGTTACCTTTCCCATCATCTATGGTAGACAAACAGTCTACTGAGTGGACTAGTCACAATTGAAAACAAGCAATATGTACGTTTCCCAGTTGAAACACCACCGGTTAGTTCACTGTCCAGTGAGCTTCTTATGACCGTAGCCATCAGTCAGAACAATTGAACACTTGTTGTTCAATCAACGAGGTGGAATGTCAAAGCATGTTATATTCGGGTAGTTTCTTCTATAAATTTACCTATCCTATCACTATAGTATTTTGAGAAAAGTTGGATATATCTGCAAACTAATTTCCCTCAATGTAAGGTAAACTTGCGTCCGTTTATTTCATGACGAGGAAACAATTTTTGGCATGCATTTCCCCCTAAAAATGCAGCGCGGCTGGAGAGCCATTTCCTTTTTTTCTGGCCTATAAACAGTCACTTTGATTCTCAGAAAATACTTTGAAATTGCATCTCGTTTGCATTTAGGGGTATGGGTTTTCGACGAATATGGAGAAAGGTCACAAGGCACAAATTGTTTTTTTACTTTTCATAATTGCGTTCTGGTGCTAGATTCTTCTATAAAGTTAAGTTCATACTTCCCATTCCTGCTGTATGAGAGAAAACTTATGAACCTGGAAAATGGGAATTTTTAGGACTAAATGACTGTATCACTTCCGAATTATTCATCTTGCGGTATCAATACAGAAACCATCACTAGGAAACCATAAAAGTGTTGTGTAATTTTCCAATCCTTAGGAATCACCAATAATTTATACCCAGCATGTTCACATTCGAAGGCGAAACAGAGACGAATGATTGTGGCTCAAACGCCTTAGCGATTGAGGTACCCGATCAGGGTCCTGGTAGTCTATCAAATTTCAGTGCCACATCATCTGGCCTTCCCATCGATTGCCGAATTTCGCAGCCCTAAAGAACGAACTACTTTCCCGTAAGATGCGAAAAATAGCACAAAAATGTACAGATCTTTGCTGCTCGACAGTTTACAACTGTATTATGTGAAATTACTCTACCTCCGATGGGATCAAGTTTACCTTGCGTTGAGACCACCAACATTTCGAAGTCCGGTCTTAAGCAATAACCAACAAATCCAGTTTAAATTACAGCCGCGACAGATATGAAAATTTCTCTTACAGGCAAACGTAAACTGCCCAGTGATCGAACAATTCAAAATGGATGGATCTGTACAAGCACTGCAATTGTTCATTCTGACTGGAAATCGAGTAGCGCTGCTTAGAAATTCATTTTTCTTCGGCTTCCAGTTCCCGGCGCAGATGGAACAGCTTGATTTGGACTATAAAATGCCTCTCCATCTCGGCTCACAGTGCCCTGTGCAGAGACAAAAACCAAGTGTACTAGACAGACCATTCTCTAAAAGCTGTCAAATAATATTCATGAAGAAATCTGAACTACAACTAGTGCAAAATGCAGTTCCTGAAAGTCAGCAGCAAACATTTTTGAATATTGACAGTTTGGACGCAGTAGTTTCAGTAGTATATTCCAACTTCCACTGAACAGTGTGTCATCTTAGTTATAGATAAACCTTTTGTCCACGTAATCAAGAATCGTTCACAAATAAGATAAAACAATCACTTTTCAAAAGTAGCTTTGGCAAATTGGTGCTGTTAAAAACTAATTGCTCGAACTGTTTATCTATAAGTAAAGTTTACTTTTTTTAATCTTGATTTGATGTCAATTCCAAGAGTTCCATATTTGTACCCAATCCCAGACGAGCTCGCTTTGAGACAGACGGTCATCAAGAAAATGCCAAGTGCTATTGAGTTACATTGAAACCTTTCATTTAAGCGTTCTTTTACTGATCGTCCAGAACTTTATCTAAGTTGAAATGTTCCGCCCAAACGGACAACTTATTCCCATCTTGCTGTAGTAAAGTTTACGGGAATGTTTGCCAGCAAGTCCGCAAATTTTGCCAAAAATGTGGCTGGTTAAGATACACAACCATTTTTTGTTCTGACTGACGAACTCATTGTGAATTGTTAAGTATCATGTTGAATTGAAGAAGACTAACGAGACATTAAACAGTCCATTTGCAAACTGTTGAGATTGGCTATTCTGTGTTACTTCTAGAAAGTGATCATGCCCACCTGATTTGATGGTATTCTGCAACATCTAACTATAATCAGCCCAAAGTGTGCACCGGAAACCGGAATGCAGTTTTCGGTGAAATATTCAACATTATCGATATAGAACTTAGTGGGTTTCCCGTAATTAAACCCTACACGAAGAAAGTATATCAATATTAAGACATTGTTCACATCTAACCGTCCGTGCAGCAAGAACTTGTCGTTCTTTCCCAAGAGAACGAAATAACTTAATTTATTTAATTCTCGAACTACCAGTCAGTACTTGAGATTGTTAAATTCCTCACTACTTAGTAAAAATAATGAAAAAGCCATAAAAAACGGAAATATTGTGGGATGATTCAAGCTAAGGAACCAAAACACGGAAATAAGAACAGATGTTGAAGCATGTCCATTGGAGAACTCGATCGTGAAGAAATCTTCTTCCATTCTATGGCTTCAATGAATTACATAAAAAGTGCGACAAGATAAACGACTTGCTCCGAAAGTAAAGCAAAAGGAAAACCCCTAATCTCTCACCCCTCCATGAACATGAACCAAAGCCGACTTTGCTGACCCGTGACACTTGGGCTCGTCAACTCTCAGCGCAATCAAGATCGTTTCATCATGTGCCAGCTGAAGCACAATGATGCCTAGTTGAATCCGAAAAGCCTGATTAATTTTAGGTTTAGCAGGGGAATAAACACGATGACCTCAGCTATTGCTAGTTCAGGCTAGTCACCTCGGCTGAACTGTGCCCACCACGACTATTCTTGGGCTCACGACTGGAGGATCTCAGCAAAATCGGGGCAAACGGACGAGGTAAAGTGGGTTGAGTCAGTCCAAAATTCAGATGAGAACGCTAAGGGAATAAAATGCAAGTTCCATCCATGTGCTCAGTGCTTCCTGAAGCACTGGAATCCGTCATTTCATCCTCAGGCAATCGTCACTACGGTCCTAACATTGAACGACAAAGCTGAATTGGTCTTGTTAAACGTGTTAGGTTGCAGTTTGTCAGCTACATGTATTGAATTCAAATGGTCATATTCTGAGCAAAACAGACTTACACCGTCTACTGTGAGGAGATAGGGTCTGATTTGTGGAGACGGCTTCCGTTTATCATAGGTGTCTTTCAGTAATCCACTGACCGCTGACAACTTAGAGAGTCAAATTCACCCTACAGAACTGTGTTCAAACAGACCCTCAGGTAGTGAATGATATAACGTTAATAACACAGCGTTGTTGGTTGATGTAATGTGCCAACAACGCTGTGCTAGTAAAATTATATCATTCACAATTAAAACCAACACATGGCCTATCGGTTTTTCCATTCAATACTTGCGTCATTTGGTCCTGAATCCCTCAGATCCCTACGAGGAAGCTGGCGGAGCAGGCTTTCAAGGTGCTTCTTTTGCGAGATATTTCGGACCGCCTAAACTCTCTTCGTTCTAGATTTCATTAAGTGATGGTATTAAGAGACAACAGTGGAGAATGTGCGATTTTGCGAGTGCTTTTTGAGTCATTCAAAAGGCAGCATACTGTGTAAATATTATCATTTCAGACGAAGCCGTATTTCATCATTTTGGTGGGGTACATCACAAAATTCAAGTGTACTGGACACAAAATAACCCGCAAGTTGAATGGATATACATCGCTGTTTCGACCCAAAAGCAATCGTACAGTACGGCAGAAACGGTATGACCCTTAGCAGACATTAATTCTTCCTTGAAACCCGCGGGAGTCAGCCCACTGGTTAAAGCTCGCATGCTTTTTGCCATGTCATCGATTGACAATCTGCAACCATCTTTCAACCAGTACCTTACTCGGAGAGCAGCGTATGACGAGGCAGTCGTTTTGTGGGCATGCGCAATTTGAGTATCATTGATCACATTTAGAGGCTGTAGTAGAGGCTGCAGTACGGTCATTTTTGCTGTGTGGCTCATAAACTTGGTTGTTGAGAACAGATTTACGAAGGATTTCGGTGTTTGAACTCGAATATCTTCGTGCTATTGGCGAAATGTGACGGGAGGATTTCTTCGCCAACTTGGAGTTTAAGCTCAAAATACTAGACCCTAAGGCTCAACTGTTAGAACCCAGACAGAATTTGAATAAACTGTAGTGGCTGAAACATGTTTTGCGTTGTTGAGTTTGAACGCGATAGCGCATTCTTGACTGGGCTGAGGAATGATGAGTAATTGTGCTACCAGCAAGCAAAGTCAGCTCCTGCGAATGTTTATATTATGGATTTCTGTTTTGTTCCAGTTTCGAGCCGTTTCGCTAAACTTGACTCAGTCTGCATAACTTAAAGAGAGGCTAAATGCGAATGCCAATAGTACAAGTGCCAATTCGATTCGGCCCGACAAGTAATAAAAAGATAAAGCATGATTGTAACTGAAAGAATAGGTCTGACTAGCAGTGTATTCTGACGTCAGCTGAGTAACCCATATGTTTGAAATTGGATCATTTTCAGGCCTGAGGACAAGTGCGCCAGCCGACCGAGTCCGCAGACTGACTGAAAGTGGTCTGATTATGTGATGCTCTCAGAAGCGAGCGGAGGTGACATTTGATATGAAGACCAGAGACTAGACAGTAAAACCGTCAGATGCGGGACAATCGACTTACGAGCCTTCCGTTGTGTGGACCTGCATAAACCATTTCATTGTAGCAATTAGAGACTTATGTTTAGAGATCAGAGATCATTTTCATTGTTCTCGTTTGAGTAAACAGGGTAGCAGTGAACGAGACTCAAGAAGACCAACTGAAGCATCTTCGTTTTATATAGAACGAAGCAAATTTCCAAAAGAGTGACTGAAAACATTTGAACTTCACTTCGGAAAGACGCGGCGAAAGAAATAAACAGTGCCATCCTTCGACACCAGGTCAGCAGGAGACAGCAGTTTGATCGGACGGCAGCTTTCGAGACAGTTGAAACAACTGAGACGATTAATACTATAGGAAAAACAAAACGATCCTCATAGAAGCAGATCCTGTAGCAGCTAGACTGTTAAATTTGGAACGCTCTAAGCAACGTGATCTTGTGCAAACTTTG
Organism: Fasciolopsis buskii; assembly: GCA_008360955.1. NCBI lineage: Eukaryota > Metazoa > Platyhelminthes > Trematoda > Plagiorchiida > Fasciolidae > Fasciolopsis > Fasciolopsis buskii. The sequence continues at coordinate 50,642 of LUCM01006846.1, forward strand.
TTGCTTTGGCCAGGAAAATTAATGCAGTAAACGCTGATCCATGTTTAATTCCAACCCAGATATTTTCGAGTCAGTTTCACATTCACACATGTATCTGATTTTCTTCGCCTACACATTTCGATACATGCCTCCATTCACACCTTGCCGTTTGCCATGAAACCAAGGTCAGTTGCCAAGCTACGAAATTTGTTACACTCCGTCACATTCTGTGAGAGACAGCTACACATTTTCACCCTATTATCAAGTACTGTGCATGTCAACGGCTAAAGCGATGTATTTGGGAAGGGGAATTTTTCTCGTCCAAAGCCTTCTTGGGGTAAAGTGTTTCGGAGTTTTCAATGAAATCCGTTGTTAGCATACGAAGCCCCGTGAAATTCACTTTGGCTTTGGAAAAGAATTTCCGTAATAGGAACAAAACTTCGGTGGACCCCAAGCCCCACGCGTAAACAGAGTCAGTGGTGGTTAACCGCAAGAAATCTACGGAGTTCATCGCACACTCTATGAGGGAACGGAAAAACTCATTTACTACACCAGATTGTTTGTATAATTGCCCAGCAAGACGTACACTTGAGCGCACAATCACGAAAGAACAGCTTTACTGTACTTAAAATAGTTCGGTTTTCCAATAGCCTCAACCTTGAGATTCTGTTTCTTACGTGGTTTCAGAAAATAAACTGCACGGTAATCTCGTAGTTCTAATATTCTATGCATCCTTTTCCAGAACGAAACTTGAAGAAACAAGGAAGTAGGAAATCAGAAGAAAAGCTTGAATTCAGTTATTTCGCGTCAACGAAGTACGCTTCCCGCTTTCAGCGAGATCGTCTTGAATTGACAGTAAGAGGAGAAAGTTTCTTTATTTGGATCGTTTTTCCAGTACGTGTACACACACGCACACACACGGAATGCAATAGATGAAATTTAAGATTTTCCAGAATACTGACCTAACACCCCGAAATGAAGAGCTGTTTCTGAAATTTGTCAAGATGACCGGTCTCTTTTATCTATTGTTTGTCAATCAACTGTAATATTTATTTAAGATGGCCTGAAATATTCAATGCACTCCGGAAAAATGGTGGGGAAAATTTTGTGAGAAGATGAACGCACTCGAATCAGAAGACGAGAAGAGTTCGTCATCGTCATTAAACATTCGAGAACCATCAGTCAAAACTAGTAACCATAAGAATGTTCAAAACCGTAGTTACTTTATTCCCTTTGCACACACCAGTAAAACTCGTGCAACTCAGATTTTCGTAAAATTATCTTGTATAACGAAGGTGATGAACACTTTCGCAGGGATATTACGTGCTATACACACGAGAGAAAGGCCTTTTCTGATCTAGACAAAAAAGGACAAAACTGGGTGAAATAATAAGCAGATTAAGGATGGACTATTTCATAAACATTTCGGATTGAAATACGTGCAACTATGCAGAATGAAGAAAAGCCAACTTACAATTTAACAAACGGATCCGAAAGGCCATTCTGATCCATGGAAGCGAGGTCTGAGCATCGGATGACCTCGACGCATAGTTGCCTCTTCTCTTCCAGGTATCGCAAACCTAACTGAATTTTACCACGCGTTGGACAGGCCAGATCAAATTCGCCTCGATGTAGCTTTCAGGAATAGGGCATTATGTTGTAGACAAAACACCAGTCATTCAAGAGGAATCGCATTCAAACAGAATGAGCACGAACTAGGTTTGAAAACAATAACTGAATTACAGCTAAATTTTTTGCAAAGAATAAGAGAACAGTTCTAACCTCGCAAACAGCCTGATTGTGCATACCATTATAGCTGGTCCAAAATCAATTTCTCCTTTACGACTTGTATGCTTATGCTCATATCACAAACGAGGTCAGACTCACATCCCAGTCCGTTTTGCTGATTGATTCGATGTTGGAAAGACAAATTTTGCAGTCAGATAAGGGATACTGTTTCTTACATGAAAAGGTTCAGACTAACTCCTACTCGACTTTAAGGTTTTGACTACACTTGTGAGCTCCTGAGAGTTTATGAAAGTGAGGAACCTTCATATGCTGAATTGCTTAACGTGCAGGGAAAGTTACTTATTCACCTCCAATGACTAATTGTTTGTTGCTGGCAATCGATTCCGCTTTTAATTTATTATATTCCTGTAAATATTTACGTTTATCTACATTTCAGTCTAGCTTCGATGACTTACCAATTTGAACAGCAACAAAGAAAACCCAATTATAAATGGAAAAATTCACCTAGGCACTAGGTATCAAAAATCCGGTTCCATGCACTAGAAGCAAACTTGTGAAATGCGCTAATTGGGCGATTGTCTCTATGACAGATGATTGCGACCAAGATTGCTTGATAAGCGGAAGGTCGCGGGTCCCAGTCCGGCTAGTGATGCCGACTCTTAGATGCGTACGGCGTAAGTGAACTTTACATTCGGTGGGATATTTGGATTTTCGTGACACCGGAGAAGCGAGGGAGGATTTGACAACACATCCATATGCGCCAATCAATGACCAGAATGCACATAAACAATCTCGTGGCTAGTATGATTGGTTACGTAACAAGGTGAAGCGAAATCGTTTAGGTTGTGTCAGCTGCAATAAAGGTTTTAAACTCCTGCTAAGGTATTCGACGTGTAGGCGCCGTCTGACTTTATGTTGATACTATTCAGATTTAATTCAAGTCAACTTAACTCCGGCCAGACGGAATATTTTCAAACTATTTTTATATATGGTTTATTTTTCATGCCCTAAATCTGCATAACTGCTGATGAATGCAATTGTCTGAGGATGGACTAAACGAAGTGATCTTCCCAGTGGATTAGAATTCATGTCCGATTTCAAAATGATTGGAGGTGCTTAGCGTGAGATTTTCCGTAATCCGTTTGAAGTATGCTCCCACGAACTTAAATCGTACTTAATCAAGATCGCCCGATAAAAATGACAGCGAATGAAGTGGAGAAGAGACCGATAAAAGCATTGCTCTGTGTAAACCTTTTCTGTCATTCACAAGGCCGATTCAGCGAGACCGACCGGTCCAAATCACATGAAAAACTCAGAATAGGAATGAAATTTCTGTAAAAAATTATTCAATGGTAAAATTTTCAGTTTTTTCTGGACTGAAGTTGCTTTGATCTCCGCATTCAACTCCACAAAAAGATAACAAGAACGTATTTCCACTAAACAAACCCACATTTGAAATCGTTGAAGGTACGGATCGTTTATTCAGCGAGTTAACTAACCCACAGCAATGTAAATTGCTTTGGTGCAGCACAGAAGACACGCGAACCACTGAATAATGGAGGAAAAATGCTGGTAGTCTCAACTTCGGTTTTCTTTACCAAGTATATTTTCAGAGCCTAATAAATGATTTCTTGGTGGCCAACGTTTATTTCGTGCAAACTTCGCAGAATCCGAAATACTACCTTGATTGTGAGCTGCGTGATCAAACTGTGTAAAAACTAATTGAATTGGACTGCAAAATCACTCAGCACTCAGCACCTAACAGCTCAAATCATGATAAGAAATCACACCGATTATCATTCCTTAGCCAAAACCATCAGCATCCCATGATGATTGAAGCCTGGGTGAAACCTTTTGTGTCAAATATGATAAACCAAAATGCCACTGGAGTTTGATACTAACGTCCAATTGTAAATTAACACTGAGTCGTTACGGAATCGCCAACGTCATGGATCGAAGAAAAAGTAACACCTGCAATCTCATAACAGTAGAAGGCCCACTTGCAAGATTCGTATTAAGTAGCCTAGCACAGGTACTCGACTTGTGTGAGAAGATATCCCTGGACATGGCTGAAAAGAACTGGCATGGATAACTCCCTTCACGAGCAGAGTTTAAGAGGTGGTGAATATTCATTACAACGGGTCATAAAAGTGCTGTAAAGTGATTTCGCGACACTTATTGAAGAATAGAAATCAGAAGTTACACGATGGAATTTTCCGATAATATGTGAACCACACCAAACAATTTAATTATTGGGAATCGCCGTCGGCCTTACCGCTGAGTTTACTGAGGTCTAGACCTTGGCCACCACTTCCGGTCATCTATACACTGTCCGAATTCATAACAGCACATGACAAGATGGACGATGTGTTGTCTAAACAAACTGTATGCCAGCCACCGATGACAGTTTGAAGATCTCATTGTTGTTGGGGGTTACTCATCGTAATCGGGACAGTGGAAAGTCACGTTTGGCAGAGGGGTTTTACAATAAAGTGAGTATCGTCTCCGAGGTAAATTGGCTAAATATAAGGGCTCCAGTTTTACCGGCTGGTAAGGTTACATCTTCAAGTCACACTGATTCTGGTGGCAGGCCGTGAGTCACAGGCTTTGGTGCTAGTTACTAACGCGCGATCATGCGGTAGGCAACCACTGGAAAATTTTGTCCTATAATAATCAACAAATTATGGAGAGTCAGGAATTTGCAACAGCATTAGATGAGTCAACGGTAGATCAGATCCTGTCCGGTATTTTCGAATTGTTATGTCACATTTGAAATCCAGTTACACACTAACTCCTTTCTGGATCCGTTTCGGTGAAGTAAACAAGAGCTGAGAGGAGGACATAGCTGAGAGAAGATAGTCACATTTTGAAGCCCCCATGATGGTATTAAAACATTATTGCCCGAGGACTGTAAAAAGGGTTGTGTGATGTAGGCAACTGAAGAGAGTAGGGGATTTGCTGTTTGATCTAATCGTTAATTAAGCTTGTATTAAGTTTTTCGCTCAGAAAATTCACCCAGTCACTGGTTCGTACTCACTAATTCATTTCGTAGAATGTGAGTACTCTCGCGAATCATATTTGAAATAAACCTAGGAAATGAGCCACCTCACGCCGGCAAATATGACTGCTCAATCTTAGTTCAGTCTGAGAGAATGGCACAAAATAGCTGGAAGTTAGGCAGCATCGCACTAAAATTCTTGAGATTTAATTCCCGTTGTATTCGTTTGTCACCGGTTAAAATTACATTTTACAACACTTTGAAATCACCATTTTTGCTTCAAGAAAATAAAGTTAATCCGCTTTAGTAACATTTTCACGCATGACCATGTTTGAAAAATTGCCCGAATTGTGTTGCTTTGTTGATACGAAATTCATCTGATGCCAACAATATGAAATTTGTCCTTAATAAGATTTTCGTTTGGATTTCAGTTGAACACAGTTGATTTTCCACAATACTGTTGACCAATAAATGAAATAACGCTTTGTGACAAAAAGAACCGTGTGTATGAATCAGGACGAGGCTCGTGTCTTGTATCCCGTGTCATTCATACACTATGTATCAGTCAAATTGGGGATTTCGGACAGATGTTTCGGGCTTTCGTCAATCCAAGTGAAACCCCGAATATGGAACATTGACACAAGACTAAAATTTCGATCATGAGCTAAAGGGAAACCGTTGCAACAAATCATTTGAAAAGCTTACCAGGTCTGACACTCATATTTCAAGGCTGCAGTGAAAATGGAAACTAAGATCGATCGCATGGCTATTGTACTTGTAACACACCACTTCTGTTCTACCCTGCAACATTGCTAAAGTTCCGGTCGATTTGTTGGAACAAATAAACCTTCCTAAAATACAATGTCAGAATCTGAGACTGCCTATAATCAAACTTTTTTAATAATCGTTTCTCGGCAGATTATTATTTGGTAATCATTAATCCTTTAACTAGAATAAAAATCGACAAGGATGGAGATTGCCTACTACTTTCTACTTACTGTTCACTTCAGGACACTGTAAATTCGAGAAGGAATTTTCAATCAAGGCGCATATCAACACAATTTTCGAAACACAAAGCGACTGATTCACCTGAACAAAATATGAATGTAGCGCTTTGACCTTCTAAAAAATATTTTGCTCAAGCAAGTCACTATGACAACAGGATGATAACTTAATAAAAAGCTGCGTAAAATGTGTCATGTACTAAGGCTAGCTTAAATTAAGTCATGTCAATAAAGGTCTTATCTAGATACCACCTTCTAGGTGTACTGTCAACTGATTGACAGGTGGTTGTTGTACGTTCGCAATTTGATGCAAATCACTTGATGCGAGAGATGAAACGCACGTCCCAGACGCATTTTGCCCTAGTTCATTGGAGCGATTCTTATAGATGATAACCAGCGAATTCAAATTCGAAAATTATGGATGCATGTAATAAATCCAAATCAATCACCAAACGATCGTACCAGAATCAAGAACAAATCTATATTAGCGAAGATTGTGATGCATTCCCATAGATCCCCGTGAACTCACCGGTTTTCGTGGCCCCAGTGGCACAGCAAAATCTGTCAAACGATCCGAAGTCAGACGACTTAGCGAAAGCCAGTATTCACCAAGCCAATCGGAGCCATACAGATCCTCGTCGAGGACGGCAAACCTGATCAAAATACGATGAACAAAATCCAATGGACGATGAGAATCAATTCAGAAGAGCAATTATCAACTGCTTTCCTGCTAGTTCAAATGTCTCCGAAGTCTTGTGCGTTTGTGTGTGTGTGTGTGTGTGTGTGTAAGTGTGGGTGGGTGCGTAAGCCAATTTGAGCTCAGTGTCAACTGTTCAGGTTGTTGCGCCCACATGGACGGACAAGAACTGGACTAAACACACTTGATGGGTAGCATGAATTGTTTCTGTGCTCACAAGAGGTCGAAAATACGGTTGAAGATAATGACTTCGGCTACGAGTGGGACAAAACACTTGAGTAGAATTGACAACCTTTCTTGAACTATGCAAATTAAAGGAAAAGTGCTTGTTTCACACTGCGCGGTTTGACAAAACTGGTTAAGAACTCAACTTCTAGCTGATCGTAATCAAATTAGATGACAATCTTCACACCTTCGTGTTCGCAGTAACCTCGTTTGCTTTACCGAAGAATTTTGTAAGCGTGGAAACACCGGTGCAGTTTCGGTTCACTTATTTTAGCTGCGCACCGGAAGCAACGAATTGGAATAAACAAATTATGATCTTATATCAAAGCGGTAATCGATTCATGTCCATCGTGACTGGGTCGCTATTTCCTGTCAGATAGAAAGAAACTTGTTAAAAATCGTTTTTCCAAGATTTCCTGTCAATTATTATTGAGGTTAATTATATTTTGTTTTGAACTCCCGTGCACTTACTAGAGCAAAAAGTAGTTGATGAAATGGTTTCACTCAAACAAAGACGAAATAATTTGATCTCATTTGGGCGAAGTTGGCAGGTAACCATTGGCATTCATTAGCATTAGAGCAGGGAATAGTTTGACTGTCTGATATTTACACAATGGTTCCATGAGCGATTTTGGGGCGTTAGTACTCAGACAAAACACAGTTTGGTAGCCGGTGTTTCTAACCATAACAGAACACTTATCCAGCTTATGCAAACAATCGGAAACTCTAAAATGCCATCGGACGGAATAGCGTGACGATCGATCACTAGTTCCAAATGGTTAACCATTAATTACTCGGATCATCCAATTCCTTTTGTTTGATTAAATGAGAGAAGCAGGTCTGCCCCTATAAAAATAATAATACTAAAATAATGATTTTGCTTCCTTTGTTCGATATGCCTGAAATATTTCATGAAGTTGTCTCATCTACTAGAAGGTAGCCAGCTGAAACGTTAACAGATTCGTCGGCAACTTAAGAATCTATTTCGTAAACTACAGCCATAAATAACATTTTTTGGATGCTCAGGGTTTCTCTCAATTAATGGATCTGGTTACAACAAACGAACTAGTTCATGCTTTCGTGCGCTACACATATGGTTGCGTATTCTTCCTAGTGAGATCTCTTGAATAGTGGATGGTGTGAATAGTGCAGTCCAAACAAATCCTGCTCGTTTAAACGCTAGCACCCTGAAGTGGGATTAAACCTGCAGTTGCGCTACACCGCCTGTTTATACGGTATTATGTCGTTTCGGGGGCCGTGACCCCGTTAGTTCAATGCTGTGATAATTTGTCCAGGACCAAAATGCCTTGCTTTCGGAGTGGTTTCCAGATGCACAGTATACTGGGGGACATTTTATTGTTAGCAGTGTTCATTTTTTGCCTCTCGATTCAGATCTTCTACAATGGCGCCTATTCTCTTAAAGCACATGTACAATCAGTTTTTCAGTCTAGGAAGGAATGGTTTGGTCATGGAGACCATATACTTCCGCACAGAAATGACTAGTCCCGTGAACGCAAGCCGTTCTTCGTAACAATAGATCCAGTTAGGCAGTCGGATTTCGACTGTTAATCTGTACGAATAGTCTCAAGTTGTGTTTAACTGTTAGATCCAAATGTAGGTATCCGTGAGGCTACGGTTTCACGTTCATCGGCCGAATGGATTAATATTAATCCACCTGCTTCCAAATGGTGATGAGAAAAAATGCAATGCTGTATACGCCATATGAACAACCAAGATTATGATTTTTCCTTTAGAAAATATATGTGGAAATTTGCTTGTGGCGATCTGGGCATCCCTACAGAATTGCGGCCGCTATACAGTGCCAATAAATGGCTCATAGTAAATCATTCAGTGGCTTAATAGGCTCAATCGATTTTCTTATTGTCACTCAAATAGTAAATGAATAATTCAATTATCCAGTCAAATAAATTTCGCAGCTGATATTCACCATTTGGATGTGTTGCCCAGTAAAAAACTCATAAAAAATATAGAAATGGTTTTTGCACTGAGTCACAAGTTCACAGCAATAAAACCTCAGAGAGAAGCAAGGCACACTTTTCCAAAGACAGCATCTTTGTAACACCGTCCAGTTATTTGAAACATGCTTCGGATTTCCGTGAAGTGACTAATTTATCATCCTATAGGATCTTAGGCCTTATTCAAGATTAGGTAACCTAGCCTGAATAGAACAACTATGCATTGGTGAGATAATTTCCATGCATGAATTCGGGACTGGATGACGACTGATTAATCATTTTAAAACCCATTTCAGATTCGCAAAACCTATAGCGATATCTCCATTATCATTGGAAATGTTGTTCACTGAAAACTGTATCACTCAAATGGTTGCCACTTGTCTGGAGCCGAGATGCTTCTTCAGCTTTGTGGTAAGAATGATACCAAGGAACAGTTGTGTCAACAGTTTTGAGCACAGCAATAGTATTTGGCGCAGCCTGGTAAGGGACAAACATACGTGAAACAAAGTTTCGATGACAAAAGTTCATTGTCTTGAAATGTTTTCGCTTGAAACAGACTCACGAACCCAAGAATCTTGAAGAATTGCTCTTTCGAGCAAAGTGCAAAATTATTGGGAGATTTGAATCTGAAAATCTGGCTGTCGAATTAATTGTGAGCAAATAAAAGCAGTATTGCATAGCAACTGAGGCTCGTCGAGGGCCAAAGAATAAAGACAACAACTGTCTTTACCGTAACCTGAATAAGAGATTTTCAAACAAATCGTCTTCAGTCACGTAAGAATAATATTTTCTATCACCGTCTCACCACAGGAATGACTAAGTAAATAAGAAATATTTTCACTGAATACAAATAATCGTGGTCATGGAATGATCGGTTTTGGGAAACCAGTAAGAAATAGAAAGATACCTAAGCTAATAGCCTCGGAGTTGATTGTCAATATGAAATGAAACCCATGTCCTTAGAACTAGGTGATGATTTGAGCCCTTTCGGTTTTGTTTTTGTAGATGCAGCTGTTGACAGTTTTTCTAATTACGGTTGAATCTAAAGTTGATTAGCTTCCAAGATTTGTTTAGTGAATTCCCCCGGAGGGCAAAAGAACCAACACCTGTCGCCTAGTTGGAACATTTCCTTCGAGAGCTAATGCCACATTTTCATGGCAACATCTAGATGCGATATTTATTCGTTCTCACTCGTTGATAGATGGGTCAGATACGTTAGATATCTAAATTTCAGCAAGCTTCTCAGCTTGGTTCGATAGATTTTAATCTAAGCTCGTCGAAAATATGTCAAGTGTGATTTTGATCAAACATTTCTCGCCGCATTACGATTTGAAACGCAGAATAATTGTTAAAAGGTCTGATTTTCCGTCAAAGCTGATTTTGCTATTCCCTCGGGTAAATTTTTTACTGTTATTTTGGGGTTATCCCGGGGGTCTACATAAACGGTAAGATGCTACTTGCGGTTGCCAGAGTGTAGTGGCTCTCATAAAATTAGGGGTAAATTCAAAATCTAGGATTTGTAGCAGTTATATTGTTAGTGAGTTACTTGCTACCGCAATTGCATGGAACAACTTTCATATTTTCCAGTTATATAGTCCTTTAAGTGGTCAATTACATTTTATAAATAAATATTTGCTGGATGTTATTCAGCTCTGTAGAACTCCTAATTATTAGCCAATTCAACAGTCTAAATTATAATGTCCTTAAGTGCTCAAAATGGTTTATGAGGTTCTAGCGTATTCACATCATTTCCGTCGAATTAACAGTATACTTTCTGTCTGTCGCATAACTCGGCTTCCAGCAGATCACGGTTTCCAGTGTGTTTCGTTTTTCTAATCACAAAAAGCAGGAAAATGGGCTGAACGAAACTCGTGTAAAGACTCAGATATCAATACTGGTCGTGCTACTCCCTTTCGCTTTTGGCTGGTGAAAGCGTATTGGGTAAACAAAAAACACCAAGGTAGTGCGAAACATTGGAAGAAAAAAAACGCAATACCGCTGCTGATTTATTAGCATAGATCCTACTGAATATACCGGGAAACAGATCTGCTGTAGGTCAGAGGGAAAAACAGCACAGAGGACAACTAGTTCCGGAAGGAAATGGGCATTGGATTTGTGAAACAATGGCTCTGCACGCTCCTGGAGAGCAACGTGTCCGTTGGATTTGCAATGATTTTTGAAGACTTCAAAGCCATCATTGCTTAAGTCAAATTGGTGGAAAGTTTCAAAAGCAATTCAACTATGTTCCAACCATTCCTTTGAAAGAACAGAAATCGAAAGTCAGAGAAGTGGTAAAATGTTTTTACTGACATTTTTACCAAATTTAATAGTGCAGAATTCCTTTTTCCATGGTCCAAAGTAGACTGGCTATGAATAGGCGTGTGGTTGCCTTTATCACACGGATATTTCAAAAACGTAGTTCACTCAACGAGTACTTCCTAGTGTTTGGTGGTTCCGAGAGTTGCAATCATGACAATGAGATTTCTGTTATATTCATATGTAAAACCTTTGATTAAAACTTTGCTTTAAAACTTTGCTTAAAACAGCATTTAAGAATTTCAGATGTCATCAAATAAAATGGAAAGACTCACCCTTCTGGATTGGAGCAAATTGTCGGGGAGTAAACCTCATGGGTCGATTATTTTACACCTGTCAATTGGAACTGTCCACAATGAACAGCTGTAAATATCTAATCAGGAAGTACTCCTTGGAAATGTCACTGCTGATATCGCACGGGACCAGTTTTCTGGGCTGGTCCAATGAACTCTATTGAATTATGCTGATCATCATGTAATCACAAATAGTGAACTAGATGAGACCTATAAATGTGCGGGTCTGCGGTTTACTAAATCGTACAGTCCACACAACGCTAATCACACAGCAATAAATATAACAGTCAGTCAGTGCCAAAAGAGACCTGCCGGCAAACAGTTTGAATGAATCGTCAACAAACCAGGGCAATTCAAATGGTTCCTGTTTGTAAATCGAGTGTGCGTGTGTACATGAGCTGTTTAGGAATGTTTACTTATCAAACAGTCTGTTGTGGATAAGTAACGGCTAAATACACAGTTACGCCAAGACAAAAATAACCACCATTCGCCGTTTTGGTGAATGGTCTCTCACTTCTGAAGGTCAGTATTATACTAGAACTCCCTGGTTGGCAAGATCCTGTGGTTTTGTGGATTAGATGCAGCTAGTTAGGAAGTTTCACATTCATATCTCAGCATCGTCAATCACCTTAGAGTTAGGTTGTTCCTCATTTCTTTCAGATCAATATAATGCGTTATGCACTAAGACTTTAAGTGGTTTTGGAATAGTCTAAGATCCAAAGTCATGTTTGCAAGTTGACTGTTTTAGACTAAATCCAGTAAAAATAACTGAAGGAAAATTTGTTGCCGTCCATAGGGATGCGGTTGGATAACTAATTAAATTTGGTTTAATAGATAAATTAGCTAAGGTGCCGAGTTAAGAAACCAAACAAGAGAGACTCCAGGTACCATGTCTCCCGTTTTCAAACAAATAATAACAATTGTACGGACTTTTGCTGACCATCACTTGATCCTTAGTTAGAAATTGTGAGATCCTCGACGTAGTGAGTGAAAGGATGTCTGCAGACTAAATTTTTCGCAAGCTTGCTGATTCTGATTTAACCCTGAGAAGACCAAGGGTTGCGCGGAAAGAGCACAGCGGGTGTATGTCCCAAAGTTTTTAGTCCAGAACAGGATGAGGGATTCAAAGACTGAAACTTAGTATTTGGGGTGAACGACATGCGGCAGAAAGTTAACAGCCTATGTACAGGAACGGCTTAAAAGTTCAGAAAATTAGGAATAACCATAGCGGCTTATCTGGAACAAAATCGATATTAAATGGGGCTAAACGGAGTTGAACACGTAGAGAGAATATCAAGATGCGTCTGTTGATTAGCCAGATAGTCGATCAAAAAGTAGCACAGCCAGTCAAACGTCTATCCTAACTTGTAGGACCAATTTAAGCTCCTCATTATAGTACAGAAGAATGAAAAGCCATTGGACACCAAACTGGGAAGCAGCAGGTTGTGCTCAGCAAAATACACTTACTGTCTGAGATAAGGAATGGACAAACGGAGGATCCAAAAATAGAAGTATCCAGTAAGGAGTCAGATTTGGTGAGCTCTCTTTGCGTAAGGGAAACTTCAGAAATTCGTTTTATTGCAAATTGTCTTAATACACCTAACTTAGTGACGATAGGGTTAAAATTCATGGTCTGAATAAGTGAAACCGTGAGAATATACTGTCACGTATGCACCAGATTATTGGTCCTGCTTGTAGAGACGATGTCGAGTATGATGATCAAAAAAGGCGACTTTCGTTCAGAAGAGAATGAAGGTTGAATACACCAGGAAACTTGTACATGGTGCAAAATGACAACAGTTTGTAAATGGAACCGTCGTTGGAATACAACCGGTAGAAGCAACAAAGTTAACTTCAGAAGAAAGGTAGGTTACTGACAGCTTGAAACCCACTAAAGTTTGCACCCCATTCTACGATAGTCAAAATTTTTGAAATTCAAGTGCTCCACAAAACGTCCAAGTCCAAGCGGAACCCGTTGACAACAGTGGCACATAATTCTTTACTCTGGATTTGATTTGCCTCAGTTCTATGTGGATATGCAAAGATGATTAGTCCTACTAAAAACAAAGATGATGACGACAATCTGTCTCACCTGCAACCTGGTTCCATGTGTACTTTTTTCAATAACAACCAAAGACAAACAACATGGCGCGTGGACTACAAAAAAGGATTTATCGAATCTGATAAATCAGGTCATATTTTAGATCTGTCAGTTCAATTGAAAGTTTATCAGTAAAAATTTTGATTTGAAGTTCAGACACATCAGTGAAATGAGAAATATTTGGTTTACTTCTGTTTACAGGAGGCCGTTTATTGTTTACCAGTCATTCGAAAGCCTCACTAACCTGAGGGTTTTTTGATGCATATTCTTTTCATCAAACGGCTCAAAAGTTAACGCCTCATTCCAGACCGGATTCAGGCATTGAGGTCTAGTGGACGTCCGGGGTCGAGGACTATTATGGGAACTGGGTAATATTTGACATACTACATACGGGTCGGACAAACCATTTGCATCCATGGCAATCAGATTCTATAGGCCACGGTTATCGTGAAATTTTGCACGTCAGGCATGATGGCGTAGCATCATCCATCCATCCATCCCCGTTCGCATCCGAAAACGGCATCCACGAGAACGGAAGAGCAGTGGAATAAACAATGCGGTTCATTTGTACGTCATTTCCCGAATTGACGTAGGCGAATTTTGAGGGTTGATAAAGGAAGACGAAAGAAACGGGAGAAGCAGTTGATAAAACATCATTTCTAGAAGATCAGTTATTTCCCATCTGTTTTTTTCTCCATAAATTATGTGACATCAGCGTGGAAGAGTTTGGCAGTCTGTGTGACAGTGTGCGGACTGTGTGCACCCACATAGTCCATGTGAAACGTAAAATGTGATTTTATGGTTCAAATGGGACCATCATTGAAACGAAAACAAGGCAGATATTTTGCGAAGATCAGTTTCCACCATAAATAAGTTGTTAATCATTAATTAGATATGCCATTTATCCTTGATTAAAGGGTGAAAACCACAACATAAGATCCTAGGCGAAGCAATAAACCGAAAGCTTCTCTCCCCTGATGTGTGGCTAAGACTCTCAAACTGTTCTGCTTGATTGGCAGTTTGCAAAACCACTGTGGCGTATCCGACAGAGTCATATAATCACGGCATCTCCTTATTTTATTTAGCCTTTATCCGACAGAACTGAAAATACTAGATGGAAAAATTGACTATTAGTTTCATGACAACCTTTGTTTAAAGTTCATCTCGAAAGCAGTAGCAGTAGAATCCTTGATGGATCTTACTTCTAGAGAGATGGTCGGTTTTACCGCCGCCTCGCAACTCTAGATGACAAACTTTGAGACAGCGTGAGAAAACTTGGCCTATGTCGCTTAATTATTCGATTATGACTCCTTGAAATGAGTAATAGAACCTGATAAATGTTAAAAAATATTCGCTAATCACAGGATTGGTTACTTCGTTGGGCTCAAAACCTCGTTTTCTGCGTTTTCTTTCTCTTTATGGGTGAAGTCAAAGTGAACTTCGAAGCGCCACTCAGTATCATTTTCACTTTCTCTAACCTGACTAAATGTGGTGTTGATCAGTATCCTGGGCTCTTCATTCGGTTCTGAGGAAATTATTTCGCTAATTGCGTGGAACTGTTCTAGTTGCTCTGACTGCTCCGGCGTTACCAATCGTTAGGCTGCCAACCTGTTATCGTGATAATAGTAAGCCTAATTTGGGACAAATAACTAATTTTTCTGTAACTCTAACAATGTGGATGACAAAAGGCCAGAGGGCCAACCAAAGAGGCACTTAAATTCAGCCGTCATTTGGAGTTGTATGGTTATTTTGTTACATGGTTTCAACCGAATCTCTGAAATTGTTTTTACATATCCACATCTCTTTACCTGTCAGCTCATGCTAACATGGATTCGCTGCTTTCCAACCATTAGATTTCCTCAGACATTTGTCTTTGTTTTTCACCCTTGTTGCAGTAATTCACAATTTTTGCATCTGATACATTTCCAAAGAGATCGTGTGAGTAGGTATTCTGTAGCAGTAGAAATTTGTCGACTAAGACTGAATAGAAGAGACAAATTTGGGCAATCTACTACCTGTATTGATCAGTTGCCTTCGCTGCATAATTAGTTATGTCGGAATATTTTGTTTGTCCCAGGGTTTTCTATACATACAAAGATTTAACACCACGATATACTCACTGCCTATCATTCACACCTTGTATAAATTACCGTAAATTAGTTGTTTTGATCTCCCCCACCCTGTGACAGAGCGCTTCTGATGCAATTTCCATTCAGGCATATTGTTTGTTCATTGCGTTCGTGCGTAATCCGCTCAGCATGATTCGGTTTTGTGCAGATCCCATCCATGTTCCCTACTAGGGTACGGGCTAAGATTTGTTGCAGCACGCACTGTCAAAATTGACTAGAGCAAAGTGACAGCGGCGACCTTGTTGACCGAATAAAATGCGCGATCATTTGCAAAAGCCGTAATCCAAGCATTTTAAGGTAACTCTAATTTCCAGGCAGGTTTTCCTGCTATACAATTCTCTGATCCAATTTGTACCGGGCAACACGTCTCCACCTGGTATTGTGTTCTTTTTCACAGTATCCAACTGGAGAAAACTAAGTTCTGTTCAATCCCCAATCTATTGTGCTCTGACCATCGTTGTTTCTAAACTGGCAATAATGCAACAGATTGAGTCGATACTGACTAGCCTTTGCCGTGAGTTTTTAAGAGCATTGGGCAGACATCGCACTCCGGACATACGGACGCAAAAATGCTTCCAACTAAACTCTGCTGCATGTTTCAGATGTGTTCAAATTATTGGATAGTTTTGAGTGGACCTCAGAAAACCAGCGACATACTTTGATCTTATGCCGGCTACTTTCTTTTGTTGTTTTTCTGTCGATTATCTGTGAAAATGCGCAATCATGTCATGCACTTTCTATTGCCAACATTATTTGGAAAATATCAATCTTTACATTACAGGACCTGAATTTACCAAATCAATGGGGCCTGGTAACTAGGAAACCTTTGACTCATTTAAACCAAATCATCATGGACAAATTCGGAACCAAACACCCACATAAGAATCCACTGAGAATAGTTCATCAAGCGCCACCATGAATATCACGATACCAATCCGACAAAGTTGAAAGCAAACAGATTGTAATGCCAATTGTGTGAAGTTAAGGAACCTTTTAACAGCGAATTCCGAAGGACATTATTTCAAACTAACTTGGCCTAACTTATGGCTGAAAACTCAGGGTCAAATGATGGTCAGACACGTCAAAGGAACCAAGCTGCTCGAAGTAAAATATAACTGTCGAATGTAAATAACTTAGTATGGAGGAGTATTTTCGATGCTGATCAAATCGTTGTCATGTTTGGGCTAGTTAAATTTTCTTATTACTGATTTACTGATCATCTCATCAGATGAGAAAACTGAGTAGTGCTCAGATGAGTGAAGATTTTATCTATGTCCACCGTTCACGGATTTGGGTTTCGCCTTAGTTATGTACTGGAATGACGATGCAATACAAGTCACACTTTCAGTACTCACCTGCTCGTTATTATCTGTCGACTGACAATCGATCAGCTCTATCGTGACTAATTTTTCGTTTCGTTTGCTGATAACACTTCTTAGTTGTCATTCAGTAGTTAGAAAGCGAATGCTCTAATTGTACACACACAGATGAACAAATGAACACAATTAGTTATTAAACATGCTTCCAAGGGTAGTCTAATACAATCTACCGTTGACAATGTTCCCTGTAATGGTAGCTCCCGAGTGTTTTTCTAACCGGTTGTTTGCAGAACGACGTCTTTTATCGATATCAAGGACAAGTTTTTGATTTCCTTCATCTTATGTAAGCGCCTTTAAGTTAACTGGCAATTTTATTGGTGTTCTCCCTATTGGTACTAGTTTGTTGCTGCGCTGTGAAGTATTTTGTCCATGCCTTGATTCTACAAACCATATGAAACTACACGAACTGTCCACTTCCTTCGGAACCATATGACCGGGATGATTCACACCGAAAGCTGTCCAAATTTAGGAACTTTCGTGCGAAACATTCTCGCACATTATCCTGATTGGAATGACCGAGAGTTTTCACTGAGCATAAATGCAATGAAAAAGATGGCGAACAAGCTCAAGTTTCGTAGTTAATTGTCATTTGATTTTATCAAGTTATAGTACGACAGCTTAGGTGATCAAACCAATCGGTCACTTAGACTGCTAACTGTCGTTTGATACAAGAAATATACAGACCGCAAAAATGCGGTTTGAGGTCAATCGCTGATCGTGTTTGTTTTGGCCGCGTATACCTTTTCATAGATATCAATCTCCAGTCAGTCTAAGCCCAATAATCATCGCAGCACCTTTGATGCAATGAACTAATATGCATTCGCCCCCGATGGCTTTTACTCCAAAACTGAGTAAGTAAGACCAAATTGTCTGGGATGTCATCCCTAATTAGCGCTTGCGATCCGAAGGTAACTCATTGTCTGGGTCAGGTTTTTCAGAATGTTAACATGACCGAGTTACCTCTTAATCACTTGATCTGACGAAGTGACAGCAGTTGTTGGTCGTTCGGCCTTTTTTGGAACACAGAAACCTTTGTTTTCATGTGCATTGACGTTACAAAACAGCAAACCAATAAGCAACGTTTGTGCAAAAGAAAAGCCAACGTACAGTCATTCATCCTAGCTGAATTGCCATAGTGCATTGCAAGTTTATTCGCTGGCAGTAATACTGAGGTTAAATATCTTCACATTCGGGGGAATCAGCAGATGGATAAACCGAATCCAAATGTAAGATTTAGTACAGCAGAACCGTACTGGCATTACATAGAATAATCAATGCGATACGTGAAACGTCATGATTAAAAGTGTGCCCTAAAATGAAGAAAACGTAATCAAAAAAGCTTGCTACTTGTCAATAGCACGGATGACCTTGTGCAAGATTGGCTAAGACATGCATAATTAATCAGTACAGAAGTCAGCTGTAATGTCCAAAACGTCATCAATGTGTTAACCATTTCGGGTACGCTAGGACTGAACAGATCACTTTTACGTTTAAATTCGCAAATCCATAACTTTAAGTTAATTAAACAACTAGGGTACAATAATCTGATACTTTTGTATATTTGTGTTAAATTTATGGTAACATATAGTATTGAATTTTAATCAGTTCTAAAACTATCGGAACGGTACATGATAGCAATGTACATGATAAGAACCGTTTAATTTCAAAGTAGATTAGCAATTTTTTGGTCTTCTAGAAGTGATTATTGTTGCCCATTATTTGCTAATAATTATAATTTAGTTTTGATAAGTCACAGTCAAATATCACAGATCCCCCTGGCAGAATTTGTTAACGTGTAATTAATGCGTCCTCAGCTGTTTAAAATATTTTAAAGACAGAAACTACACGTAAAAACGCTTCATACTGGAGAATTTTATTGACAAACAAACAATTTTCCATTCTCTCCCGGACGAAACTACTTGTGGCTGACTGTGAATGAAAACTTTGTGAACATCGGCTAGTCTAAATCCAATCCACTGGGATCAGGGGCCCGGTTTGTAAAATTTTGGATGAGTTAAGACCCCCAATGAGTTGCATTGCTTCCTACGTTCAACACACTGAATCGAACAACACCGTATCTGTGGTTGACTAAGACAAGAACCTTGAAGTGCAAATATCAAATTCAGATATTTTTGTTTTGCCAAAAAGCAATTCCTCAAGGTTTTTAACCGGGCCGAAATCCACGCAGGAACTAAGTGTTTTGTAGAACGATAGAAACTATTTTTCTTTTTCCATCAACAGATTACCATGTACGAGCTAGAAGTATTTTGTTTGTAGTGTATGCTTATGTTTGACAGCTAGTTCCAGTTCGAATGTATTCATTAGGATAAATATGCACGCTTTCTGGTCTCTACAAAAATGTTTAATCTGCCTTCAAATTCTACGATTAGCAGAAAGCATCCATTTGTCAACTCTTATCCAACTTCAATATCGGTTAGCTTCATTCACGAGAAAGTTTGCACCGACCCTACGCAGTGATTAGTTGCGATAACCTAATTGATGATACCACCAACTGAATCAGACGTTTTGACACATTTGGGAGCAAAATTAGCCTGCAATTGTAGTACAAAAACTTTGCAGTCATTTGTTGCGACTTAATCAAAGAGACTAACGGGTGCAACAATTTTATTGTACCCCGGAAAACGACGTCTAACGGCAGAAGGGTGGTCGAGATTTACTATTGCTCAGATCGATTAATCTTTCCTCCTTCTATTGCTTAGAAGCATTATAGTCCTGACAATAACAGCCTAAAGCAATTTCTACCACCAATTACGATTGTCAAAAAAGAACCACTTTTTATTTAATTCATCGCCAACTTATGCCTTCGTCTCTAATAGTGCACTATCACAAGTATGCCTTATCACCTAATGTTGATTTATCCTGTTTGTGTATTTCATTGATGAGCCCAGAATTAATATATAGATTGCAACCAGCGTTGTGGTACAATGTACGGACACATGGTGAAAAGTGCGTCGATTGGCTCCGGAATATAACCACAGAGATGCATATTTAAAAGTCCATGCATTCACTATAATATTTCACTAGTACCGGACAACATGGCCACGTATAAAGTGTGATTTGCAACAAATGATGTAACTATTCATCTGTGATACTCATGTACTGCATAATTTATAAACTTTAGGTCATATTTATCGTAGATTACACCAAATGTTGTATACTGCACAGTGGTCAGTCAGTATTGCCATTGTTTGGACGCGATCATCAGCAAGCCTACGGTCACTAAATATCGATTCCATACAAAGCCGTGGGCTTGATAATGACACTGTTGCAACTAAAAAGACACGAACATTTGAAGTATGGAATAAGAAAAAAAAATGCTAAAGGTAATTAATATGTTATCAAAGTGGTGGCCTGAAAAGCCTCCTTCTAGTCTGCCTGGCTCTGAATGCATTAACCATTTAGACAAGAAGCGCGAAACTCATGCCAATGTCGGATGGAACAGATAAACAGTTGTTCCAAAATGAAATACTTTTGTATTCTGCTTGAAAATAGTGATAGAAAAAAGCGCGAACGTCGGTAGTTGCACGAGCAGACATCCAGCTGAACGTAACCACGAACAATTTAGACAGAGGCTATCAGGTAATTTTAAAAGTTCATATTGGTACACAGAGAGCAGTTGATTAGCCTTCCACAAGATAGATGATACTATCCACCTCGAGAGTGTTTTGTTGTCCAATTAAAAGTGAGTAGCGTAGATGTCAAGGCAAACTGGTTGCCGGATGATTAACCGCATACATCTGCTGATCAGTCTGTTTACACAAATGGACTAGAGCCGACTCATTTGCAGCTCTTCAGCGTCCATATGAACCTTGTTCCCCACCTTAATGTTTGCGAGGAACCATTTCACAAACACACACATACACAAATACACACACACACAAAACTGGGCACTGATTTTGAGCTTATGAACGGCAGCTTGTCATCCTGGTTTCTCGGTAAGCAACTGATATCTGTTGTCAATTACCTGGAAGTAAACGATTAAATAAAATGGAGGTTTCTCGCCAAAATTTCGTCTCCCAAATTCTAACATTTTACAAACTATAAATTAAATCCCATGAAGATCTTCGTTACCATGATCAAAGGAAAAACAAAAGGGGGACGACTTCCTCTTGGTTATTCTAACGAGAACCCCGGAACTGAAAACGGGGTGCTTGTCACACTGATCTTCAAAAAGCAATTCCGTGTACATTGTGGCGAAATCCGATAATGGATATGAATGTACATATAAATGACATTTTTACCCACCAAAAGTATTCGGATAGGTCCGATTAAGATATTTTCCGGAACGGTTGGGTTAGTACCATTCCAATCGTTTTGCCGACATAATGACAATACCTACACACTCATTCACTTAGTGACCTGTTGCTTAATATTGTTCTCCCCGCTTCGAAGCTGCTAATCTATGAAACGCTATCCTAGACAATCATGTCCCATGCGAGAAATGTACATGGGGCAAGCACACCTTGGAATCAGTCTTCTCGTCCACTGATTTGATGACCATTCCTGTCATAAGACAATACGTGCCAAATCATAAATAGTTTTTGTCATGTGCACTTGTCCGACAAACTTTATGCCACGAAAAGTAAACTCACTTTGGCTTTGTGAATAGCAACGTGCAGTTGTTTGTTGATTGTGTCGTGGTAGAGCGTAAAGTACAGGATTCCAAATGGAGCTACAATCAAGGAACACATTGTTTAATAGCCAGTAAACATTGCTGGTAATCTTTAAAACTAGGACAAAAATCAGACAAGTTTCCTGCTTGCAATTTGCATTTGTTCACCTTCGTTAGAGATAAATTAAATTTCCTTGAAAACCGCATTTCGGGTAAAAAGTCTATGCTCCTGAAATGGGCTGTATGTCAATAACAGCTTGATGATGGGTTTTGGGATATTACAAAACTTGTAAATTCTCCACAGAGATAAAACGCCGTTTTCCGAGGCTTCACGGGAACTAAGGGACCGCTCCGAAAAGAGGCTAGTGAAAATCACAATTCGAAAAACTAGATGACCCCTGAACCCGTAAGCCATTCGAATACGATGTGTGAAACTCAGCGATCATGAAGTAATTATGAACGTTTACTACTGCAGACAATTTTGGTGAAAATTCAGTGGAAGTTAAAGTATCCAGAAAACGTTCTTTTCAAAGTATTCACCATTTAGACAAACAGTTTCGTTGTTTCATTTGATGGTAGATGACCGTGTATAAATTCTCAATGTAGAACGTGAACCGACTGACTGAAACGGTGATGATGATTTTTTCGTTGATGATGGTGGTAGATACCGCTGTTTGTCCGTTGATATCAATCAAGAACTGTACGGCAACCAAACCAGACTTTGTTGCAGATGATGACAAGTACGCGAAATTTATATTGTTCACCGCGTTTGTGTTATATTCTAAACGTTCAATGTGGTTTGCTCTTGTACAAAGCCTGCGTTTGATCTCTGGCTGACGGTGCGAGAATCGAATGTCATTTGATATTTAGAGTTCCAAATTTTGGATGTTACTTCACAGTTCGTTTTCATTCCCTTAAACCACTTGAAAATCCTCGCCAGCAAAATAATGGCAGTAAAAATGTATAGTCTGAAACAAAGCATCCGATTCAGTGTTGAGTTTCACTGCTTCCTTCGTTAATTACTCCCAAGGCTACATTTATGATGGAAAATAGGGGTCAAAACCGGAACACCGAATCTAGTAAAGACGTTTCAGTTGATCAATCCCTGGGTGATATGGAACAGTTAAACTGCCTCGAGGGTAGAAACCCTATCATTTACTTACTATGAGCGTTTGCTCATCGCTTTGGCTGGTGTCTGTTGACCCATCCTACTTGTAATTGTGTTTTTTGAAATATGTTTACTCGGACACTCAGAATTCACTCTATGGTTGCATTTGGTTTGTGGATGCAAATTCAGGCATGCTACAGGGAAAATTGTTTGGTTTCACCGAAGAATAAGGGCGTCTCTGAGTTGCATTCTGGTGCCACGGTAGTCATCTTAGGCCTATATTCCATAGGATGTAACACGAATATAGCATCATTCGTGGACGAGATATTCCTTGACACGTTCACTAACATGGGATGAGACAGACCGTGGTGGATTCAAAGCAAGGATATACCGATGATGACTATTTGTAAATTGTCTGTTTTCTGTCAGCATTTGGGAACTTGGGAACAATTGTTTCTGAATGAACCAGATCACGGAGGGATAAATCAACGTAAATAGACATTAAACTAGGCCGTTTGGACCATCTCATGGTGCTGCTGTATGCACGCTTCTGGTAGACTCAGAGAAACCAACTGATATCTAATTTGCTTGTTGTCTGCTCGGTGAGGTAGATTTTACCGCATGCAGTTATCCCGTCAATATCATGTGGGTTTCGGATTCAAGATAAATAATTTTGTCTGCAGATAACTAAAAATTATCCTGTTACTTCAATGTTCACACTTAGTTCACATTCAAATATGGGAAGTTCCGTACTATTTGGATCAGAATGTCCCATTGTGGCAGACGGCGATCCTTATTTGAGAACTGCTCCAACGCCACGAGATGGCTGGATTAGGCCACGTATTCTTTATGTGAGAAATTCAGAAATTTTCAGGGTTTTAGATGAAAATTTAGAATTTCTTCGTACTCATCATATTCCTTGACCCGTGATACTCCTCGAAGGTCCAAAGAAAAAGGATATGCTGTCGATAATAAGTGATGGAAATTTTTACCATTCCAACCGATTTTTGCAAGATATCGTGCCCAACATGGCGCAACTAAACTAGACAAATCATACGGCCAATTTGATCCGAGGGGAGGGCCATGCCAGCTACACATTATTCTGCGAGTCGTGTTTTTCCGACTGGAAAATGCGGTTAAGCAAAATTTTACGCTGTTTTAAGTCAACCGTTATCGAAGAGGCTTCAAAATGTGTGGAAGTTATCAGAAACTGATTGATGAGGCAAATCGTTCAAAGTCGGAAGATTTGGTTCTAATGAGATATATTTAGTCATATGCCACGCCTATTCCTCAATAAATTACGACCAAAACGCAAATGAATAATCTGATTTAGCGTTCACATCATAGGGGGGGACACAAAATAATCAATCGAGTATCCCTGTGAAACGAATGATAATTATTCGGAAATCTGGGATGTAGGATTTGGAAAGCTGATTAACTTTCGCATAACCCGGTCATGTGTGCAGAAAAAAATTGCCTGTGAAAACGTGTACAAATTTTTAAAAGGCGGCTTCGAAAACAATAGAAGCAGAACCTACTGTACCTGAAAATATCAGCTACAAAAATCGTTTGTTGAAAACATTCTCGTCTAACATTTGTTTAAAGAAAGCAAAAATATCGAAAGACTTTAGAGATTACGAGCACTGATGTAGGGGTTTTATTTCTTGCAAAACTACTTTACAGACTTATTTGCGCTCACCGTCTTCACTGGCTACACGTGACGTTCGTCTCGAAGGCACAACTGGTAAAGTGGCAGCACCGCCTGGCAACGAGGACTCGCCAGTTAGGCTGGCCACTTTTTTTGATGCATTGAGCATGCCAAATGATTGCGCCAAGGCCGAAGCAGACGAGGCTCCCTGCTGCCTTGCGTTCGAAAAAGCCGGATGGAATGGTAGAGATGTGATCAAAGTGGGACTAGTTGGCACGGGTAGCCTACCGGTAAGATCATTGGTGGACGGATTCACGGGTACAGCACGGGGACTTTCCGATCCAATTACTTTGCGCTGTTTCTCCGGGTATGGAGGGATCTTTCCGGTCGTTGTGCCGTTGGCAGCGAGGATTCCGAAAGTGGTTTCATTGCCCGCTGTGATATTCAGGTTTTGTGACGAAGCAGTCTTTGTAGACAGGGGTCCGACAGTGCTGTTGGCTGTGTGCAGACAGAGGCCATCGGTTTTTGAAGGTGAGCCAACAACATCTAACGAATCGTCCACAAAAATAGCGGATGAGCCCACAGTTTGCAAACAGTTATCTTAGTTATGGAATAGAAAACCGCTGTAATAGGATTTTACCCAAAAAGCTTCATATGGAATGCTCTCATTCTCGAACAACGCCACCGCTGCTGCCGTCATAACATTATTAGCAACATAACCGTCACTATCAGTAGCACCATCGTCATCATGATTATTACCACCGATTCATCACTATCGTCATCAATACTATCATTCACATTGTTGCCGTCTGAATAGTTAACATAATCCGCATCACTGGCATCATTCAACTCATCATCAATTTTATCATCATCATCATCATCATCATCATCATCATCATTATCATCATCATGACCGACTGTGGTCAAACGAAAAACATGGCGTTTGGTTATTAAGTTCGTGGGTTCTAATTATCCCTCCGCCAGCTAATTTCCCCAACTGGCATCCTTCTTTTGGCTGCGTCCCCATTCTGAAGCTGATGTACATTGTTGTTTCACTAATAGCGGGAGTAGAAGGTAAAAAGGTTATCATCATCATCCTGGCCACTGTTGTAATTGTCATCGCCCTAGTTCTCAATAACATAATTACCATAGTAAGCATCGTGATCATGTCGTTCTTAATTAATACATCAAATCCAACACCGGCGTTAGTCTAAACATGCCATTTTGAGGTAAGATTGCGTTCATTGAATGTTAATTTTGCAGATTTTTCGGTCTCAGCTAGCAAAAAACTGTGCATGGTAAACAGTTCAGTCGCAAGGTTTTGTCGATGCAAGCTATCCATCTGGATTCAAAAACTAAGTAATGCATCTTTCGGAGTACAGGCTCATAAAGCTCCTACAAACAAGAGGATTCTGCCAGACCTTCGCTTATTCGACCAGGAAAACAAGGAATACATTCAAAACAAGATTGTTTTGTTTACGCGGATGAAGAGGCGTAATGTGTTCTTAAATAACCGGATCCTCAGGCTTAAAATTAGAATATCCCATGCAAACTGATTCAGTATTTCAGGCTCAGTGTGACCTTGGTAATCAAGTTCGTTGCAAATCTTGTTTGGTGTCTCAAAAAGTGACACTATTTTGTAGGGACAATAAACCTGGTAGTTCTTGGGTGTGCAATTGACTCCTTCCTTCCATCCTTTTGAAATCAACGGCCTCGAACTGTCATATCTTGATCGGTTTGGACCCCTGGACTCGTATAACCGACCATTGCAGTTGACAATCAAGTGCTAGTGGGTCGAAATAGCAAATCTGGTTGTCCCTTTGCAAATGTCATCAAGTTAGAAAGCCATCTAGTTATGGAATATCACGTAATAACTAACGAAATTTCACCAAGTATGACAGGAATGCATGGTCTTAGACGGTAAATTCCATGCCGAGTGAGCAAAGTAGATTACCTCTTTCATCGCAATCGATTCATCTCAGTTTCATCATCGTTTTCATTGTGTTCCGACAAGCTTTACCTATCAGCGTTGTCTTCAGATGTGTACTGTCATCAGTCATCTTTACATTCGGACAGTTTGAGAAAATGGTTGGTTGAAATTGTGGGCAATTCACGTATATTCACGTTGATGAATCAACTGGCTAACCGGCTAACTCGAACTTATCCCCTAAGAATCCTACGATAATGATGATGATTTGGATGATAATAATGACTATGATGACTCGACCTCGATCATGATGATGAAGTTCAGACAACTGATAGACTGCTGTGAAATTATTGCTAACAATTCAAAGCAGTAAATGAAATCTCTCAGAAATGGCTAACCTTAAGATAACAGCCCTTTTGCCTCGAAATTCTGCACTAATGTTTCCAAGAATCACACATGACGCAACCACAAACAGCCTTGACTTAACACCCCTTCCTACCACTTAATTAACCACCAGTCTTCAACAACTGTACCAGTACAACTAATTCGAGCATGTTTGAAATTGGTGATCTTGGGTACTCTAGAAGATACCAGAAACCCGTTTTCTTAAGTCTGATTTCTAATTGCAACCACAGCGTGGTTGCACGTGAGCACAAAATTGAGTTAACCGCGGCAAGGCTATTCGGCAGCCTGGAAATTTGATTTTCACCAGTAAGAGAATGAATAATTCTGGGTACTCTAATTTTCCCCGTGAAACTCGTTCAGATGATGTGGTCTGTTCAGCATATAGAAATGCGATTGATCTTGCAAAGAACCGATTTCCTCTTTCTTCGTTTTTCAGCCTACTACTACGTGGAAAAACAAGCCCGGGAGGAGACTGCTGACTTACTGAAGACGACATTTATTATCAGCCTCAATAGAGTTCATTTTACGCAGCAAATTTTTTTGACTCATCGAAGAATCTGCCAACCATATTCTCACGTTGCAGTTTTCGCAGCAGCGGAACTACAGTATACTTGTAATACCTAATATCATTTACAATTTACGTTTATGATTACTGATTCAGCAGTCATAATGGTTTTTAATAAAGGTGTTGTTTACTTGTGTAGTAATGATTCTCCTGGAATTGCGGGAATTACACCTATCGGATTAGTTCCGGACGTTCCGCCCACCTTTGACGAGATGTTATCAACCCATGAACCAGATATGAACTATCTGTAATCTCAAGAGACGGATAAGCACGGAGATAGTGATGGAAATAGGCTATAGAAAGTCGTAACAGGTCGGCAATTTTTAACTAACCGCAGCTCAGGTTGCCAATTGTCACGTAGCCCCGATTGCTTAGGTTCACATTTAGATCCAAAAGGTTATATTACCTCACGTGGAGACGTCGTTCTCCGCATAAAGTTGCCCTGACGTCGGCCAATCATTGCCCAGGTGTTCTATAACTTCTGCGCTGTGTTTCAAAACAAAGTTGCCTCTGCTGGCTACTTCTTCTAGTATGTGCACATTTATTATAATCAAAATTACAAACATTTCAATGTCAACGATAGTTGACCTATAAGTCTACGCATCCAACCAACTAATATCAATAGCCATGAAATCGTGAACAGGCTGCTATTCCTATGCTGTTGTGGAGTAGAATTTCACATTTGTCGTTTCCAGATTCAGGCTTATAAAACAAATATCAGACAATATAAACCAGCGCACTGGCTACTGATTAACGTTTGATCATTTTCCACCAGGACAATTTTTCAGTTCCTTTTTTACCTATAGTGATATTGTTCGCTGTCACTTTGGTACATTTAAAACATCAATAGGATATTCAAAACGCCAGTGGTGAGTGACATCAACTTACACTTGCACCGCTATAGCAATTTGAACGCTTCCTAAAACATTAGTCACCACCTGTATCACATTAAAGTATTACTTTTATGATCCAAAAGAAAAAATGTTAACGTACATTGGTTTTTTATCTGCTTATTTGGAAACGATCATCTTATTGTATAATCACATGCATCTACAACGGATGATAAACACTGATAGGAAACAGGGACTTATTAGCGTTGGCGTTTTGTAAGAGCAAATCACTATAGCACTGGTTCACAGTTAACTTTGCACACTATTACCGAAAGGTATACTTTAGAGTTCTCGTTGAAATCTTGCAGCAAACAATTTTGTCTGAGTAAAAATAATTCAGAAACACGTTATGCTTGTGGGATGTGGGTAGTATTTGAATTTTTACATCACCTAATCTTTTACCAGAATGTTCCGATTATCAGTGCTCCTTCAAAACGCGACCTACTTGGAAATTAAACATCAAGCGAGAAGTAGTTAAAGCTAGATTTTAACAGAATAAGCTGAATGAATGTATAGAAGAAAGATTTTCAATGCAAGAACCCAACCGACTGCAACAGTTAGCCATATGGCTTATTTGCCCTGATCATCACTTGGGAGATCTTGAAGATCCCAACCTGATGATAAAATTGCAGTACACCAGTAAATCCTTTGGTTAAAATTCTTATGTGCTAACCATTACATGCCTCGGAGAGCAACGTGTAATGAGAATGTCGTTCTACAGACATACGAAAAGCGTCCCAAACACTTTAGTCTCTTCCAATTGAAAGCTCATTTTAACGACCGATCCACACAAACCACTTGCGTGTCCAAACTGAGTTACTGAAGGCGTTCTTTCAAAATATGACAAAAATACCACAGAGACAACGGTGGTGAGACACTAAAGGTCTTTCCATATTCTTTGCCCCAACGGCTATGGCTCCGAGTCACATAGCAGTATTGACCATATCGGTCCTGGGCATCGTCAAAGTTTGTCCCATAACCGGATATCATGACCGCATCAAAGAAGACCGATCGGGCGCACTTTTCCCGCGTATTCTTTGTGGTAAAACAGTTTACTCGATGCGCAACCACCGGGTGAGTTGAGAGTATTTAAACTCATGCATTACATCCAATTCTTCTCCGTAGGAACTTAGGTTGGGCTTCTAGCGAACCTAGTCCTGCAGCTGCAGTTTACACTTACAACAGAAGAAGTAATGCTAGTAGTATTCTCATTTTGAGGTTGCATATGTGGATTTCATTAAGTTAGTAAAGTACGTACTTCTCGGTTGCAGTTGAACCCATTCATTGTTGTCTGTTTCGCTCAATGTTTGCGATGGGCCAACGAGATCTGTCGGGCTGGTCGCGTTTCCCGGGGTTCTTGTTGATCCAGTCGGACTTGTCGGGCAACTTACCATCTGACTTCGAGGAAGTGTTTTGTAGAACCAAGCGCCAGATCGCTTCCAAATCTGAAAAGAATTAGTTGTTCTGAAATATCTCCTTCACATTTGAAGTGCTAGTTACATACGAGGAGTGGTTGTTCACCAACTGTCCTTAAAAAGCACATGATACGTAACCGTGTAAATTGTTTTGGACTGAGATATTGGGCGAAATCTAAAAGTCAATCACTGCTCAAAAATAATATCATGTGGGAGTCATCAATTGGGATAATATATATGTGCAAAATAATCTATAGACCTTTAAAGTGATTTTTTTGTCTCACTTTAGTATTGCTCGCTTCAAGGTATGCTAAAAATGCGTAACAACGAGCGCAATATTCAAGCAAAATAGCAGTGAATAATGTGATTGTGCTGCATGTTATATTCACGAACAGACTGGCAGTCAAAACTCGAAACATTGCGGTTCAAGCGCCACGATTTCAATCGCTGAACGATTGCCACAATGTTGCTACCGTGGCCCGATCATACAAAATGTGTGGATTCGAATCCCGCCGAAGGCAATGGATCAAGTTTACAAGTCCCGTTTGTAATTTATAAATACCGATAGTCAGATTTTCATTTAAGATCCTAAGTAATATAATCACCGTATTGTATGCACCGAGTTAGTAGTTTTAAGATGATTACGGAAATTGTTTTTTGAACGAATAAATTCAATGTTTTAAACATACGATCCTCTGGTTTTCAGGCCAATATTAGGTGTTTTAGAAAGTGTATTATAAATCTACCTAGATTTCATTGTTTTCACAAACAAGTTTTACCTTATTCGTCCAGTCTAAGTTTGTAAACAAGAGAAATCCTGGGACGACATAATTAATTTTCAAGCTTAAACTTGGTTTGATGACGAAGTTGCGGTGTGCTTCTGTTGGAAGATGGACACACTTAATCTAAGAATGTCTTTTGTTTGATTAAATCCGTACTTGTGTAGCGCAGCTAGAAAAGTCTTAGTTTCTTGTAAAATCTGCCAAAAGAATTTTGCTTCCAGACCGAGATCAGATAATATTTTCTCGACCAATTTAATCTATGTGGGTAATTTTTGAAAGGTTATTACTTTTACGGTGTCATCGACTGGTAAGTTAAATAGAACCATGCAAACATAGAGGCATCGTGAAGCGTCAAATGTATTAAATAACCAACTGAACGATTGGCCAATTAGACTATTGAGAGGGATTGCCACTCTCTCTGTCCGAACCTCTTTTCTATCGGGTGATTCCAACTGAGTCGTTCACGAACGATTTCCGTATCACACATTTTTTTTTACGTGGTTTGTCGATGTACAAAAAGTCAGCTATAAAAGATAGTCACGATGTTTTGCCAGGCCCAGGCCACGAAAACGAATCGGATGCGACTAGGCGAGAAATTGACAATCTAATCAGTTCTACTGACAGCTGCAAACTAGAAAAGGTGTTCTTAATACGATTAAGACAGTAAAGTGATTAGATTTATAATCCGTTCTCCAAAGAAGCACAACAGTCGGGTAAGTTTGTTCCAATTTCGAATAGTTTTTATGCCGGATTTATGGTCAGAAAGTTGAAATCGATTAGAATTTAACAAGCCAAATTCATCATGTCTTATAGTTGGGTTTCAGTATTCTCTTTGCAATCTCATTTGAGTTTCAAATAAAGACCCGGAATTCCATAATCTAGATAGTAAAAAGATGAGGTCAGTGAAACGTTCACCTTTGACGGTTCACCGTTTGGAAGTATCGCTTGAATTGTGAAAACCTGTAGATCGGCTTTAACACGGTTGATTTAGCCAAATTTCCCAATAGATAAGCGGGCAAACTGGCGTATAATGTAGATATGGACAAAATCTCTCAGAAGGTTACCATTGCAATCATTTTGTAAGAAGAAAACCAATTTATCAAGTAGATAATTTTTAGAATGGCTATAATTTTGGGTTATTGTGGCCTATGCCGATAATCTAGTATGATAATTTTGTATGTGTGTATCGTACAATTAACTCACTATTACAATGTCTCATCAGAAAAACTTCATCTACAATTCTCGTCGATGAGCGTTCTTATACAATGTACTAAGGAAAAAACTGGGTCATTAATAAGGACCATACAAAATTTCAACCAGTAATACGTTTCAAAGTGTTAAGAGCATCGGTGTTTTGGAGATGTCAATGATGAGGAATTATTGATCCAATCAAAGGAGGATAACTCAAGCCGCCACACAAAGGAAAAAAGTGTTAAATGTAAAATTGCCGCTGGCAGCGCCGTCTAGCTACTTCACCTCACGTCTCAAACTATTTATCATCAGGTTCTTTTGAACATCGAATTTGACATAGGGGTGAGCCCTTGTAGTTGCGCAGCTTTCCCCACTCTGTCCTGTCCCGGAGTACAGTATCCTCACATACCTTTCGTTCATTGCGTAGGTCACTGGGGACGGAAACGTTCCACATGAAGGCAGGCATCAAACACGTGTCAGTCAATTCAACCAGTCCAAATTTCGATTGTTTGCAGCAGCAAGCACGTCTGGTGGTTTTTCTTCTGTCACTGATTGAGTGAACTGATGTTTAATTACAAAAGACTAAATTCAAAACCGCAAGGCGACTCACAGTTTATGATTAACTGGAGACTAGATAAAATGACATCCGTAAAGGTTGTCACAGTGTAAATTCATCATTCATTGTTTTTTTTTCAATCGTTACTTTGCCAAACGCATTCAATGACAGTGAAAACGGTCTCTGCTAGATTGTTCAATTTATCGAACCCGTATTATCAACCTGAAAGGGCACAATATTTTCTCGCTGCGTATTATCCACTAGGAATGAAATAAAAATGGCGGCAGACCTGACTAAATTGAGGAACAGTTGGCAAGAAATGACCTCAAGTAGCAGATATGCGGTGTAAAATTTTGGAACAAGTTGGCAGTTCAAATGGGCCATCTTATCTCTCGTTCACAAATACGCACACACGAACGCACTTGCAGTGGGGCGATTAGAATTGGGCAAGTGTGGAACATCTGAATAGACCAGGCTATTGACCGTTCACCTTAAAGGTCAGACGGGAGAGAATTCGTCTAAGTGGTTGTATGCTTTTGTTGTTCTCCGAAACGCCATCCGGCATTGTCAAATCGTTTTATCGTGAAACACGTGGCAATTAAAACGGCTTCCTGGAGCCATTACAGAAAACCGAGAAGAAAAACAATTGCAATAGGTTCAGTGGCAACACTGCATTACAAAACCGCATCGTTCGATGAATTTGCCCATTTCAAGACGTTTATTTGCATTTCGTTGCTATGTGTGAAGGACCCGATAGATGCGACTGATAGAGAGCAAAGCTCTGTTGTCTTTGTTATACTACCCGTTTTGCCACAGTTCGGAATATGTCAGCGTTCCTGTGTTCGGAGCAAAAGGTAAACCGAATGGTAATTTTATTTCCATTCATGACAATAGAAACTACAAGAGTTTGCAACTCTATTTATCCATGCTATTCTCTGAGTGGCTATAGTTACCCACGTCCCCGGAGTTTTGTTCGTATGACACGTGACCACCCAAGGTAAAACAGTCTGCGAGAATAAATATGACCTAATAAATAAATTTGTAATAATCTCCACGAAATAAATTCTTCCAGGCAGCCAAGATGTCGTCAGATTCGTTGTGAAGACATACCTCTCTTGCTTCACGACATATCTTGCATATCATGGCCTGCCCACCTTCTTGGCGGCTCCTACGACGCAAACGAAGCTGATCCATCCAGTGTTGTCCGCTGTTGAATAGGCTAGCCGAACTGGGACGCCCAGTGTCTGGGAGATACACACGAAAAACTCCCTTACTTGAACCATCCTCGGTCATTTCTTCCGAGGTGTGTCGCATTCGACCCACCGAGGATGGTAGTCCAAACCTCCTATTCGACGGGAGGTTGAGCGAAGTTGTGCTAGAAGTGATTGGTATCCATGTTCGGCGTGGCACAAACTGTGACTGGTAGTCGTTCAAGCGTATTTGTACTTCAATTGAACAGGCAGAGCAGACTGATCGACCACAATCCGTACAAATGCGTGGCAGATTGGTCAGGCGCCCGAATTCCTGCTTGCACAATGCACATTCGTTACGATTCAGAGGTGCTGAGTCTTGTTTCATTCGTTCCAATCTTTGAAGCATTTGACTGTATATATTATAACAAAATGAGAAGCGAGTTTGCGACAGTTAGAGGAAAGGGGACTACAGGCCAGCTTACACTGTCATTGGATTCAGAATGTTCGTAAGCACTGTTTATGACAATATTGCTAGACTACTAGGGATTTATATGAAGCAACTGCGTAATTTTATGGAATAAACTGGCTTAAATGAGGAGAACTGTGTTTGAATTCATAAATCCACTAGCAAGTTAGAATGACTGAACGAATTTAATAATTTTTGCGGTCTCGTGATTTTACCTTCACAAACAACTGTTCTTATTTTCCTAATATTTCCACCAAAATGGGACATTCCTGATTTAACTTATTGATTTTCTCAAAAAAATATAACTTCTGTGGATGCACTCCTTGAGTTAGATAAGAAATGAACTTCCCAAACTATGTACAAGTTGTTAAAACATACACGTGCATGTTTTGTTATATTGTTCTGTGGATCGTATTACCCACTACAGTACCGGTTACACCGATCATTTGAGCAGGAATTGCCATCAAATGAAGTCCATCAAGTATTGATGCCATCGGTAGAGTTGTTCTAAATTCCATTGATTGGAAATGCTCAACACTTGCTGGAAAAAATTAGTCTTTCGAAACAACTTATCCGGCAGACATTTCGGTTTTAAGCAATATACTGCAGATGAATAAAAAAGTTACACTAATTTATTTGAATTTGTACCTGGTGCACAGTTTAGTAGAATTCATAAAAATGTGCATAATCTTTGCCACCAGGGTACAGTTGTTTATGCATAGATGCTAATGGATTCGAATGTGTAAGCATCCTGTTCTTTCTAATAAGGATCCTGCAGTTCGATTTAGGTTTAACTCACGAACATGCTTCTGCGTTCGCAATCCCACATCCGTCCAGTATCATTCGTGTGGATATGAGTTATGCGTTTGTTCGCACAGCTGTTAGCTGCTATAAATGATTGGATAACAACCACTGGTATTTCGAGTGACAAATCAAGAAGTGCTGGTAAGTCAAAGTTTTATCTCCAGATAGTAATGCAACACAATTTCGGAAACGAATTTTTGAACTGTTTTTGGATGCTACAATTATCCACTCGAAAACAGTCAGATACTAATGAATTAATTTATCTGAGATCGACCAACAATTCGGATTTGGCCCTCAGAGTAACTATTTGCCAAACAAGCTCCATTAACCTTATTGGTATATGGATTTGCATTTGCACCTTGTCTAGTGAACAAATGCATTTTGGATACCTGTGGTTTCTTGTCCGTTGGTAGGTAAAATGATAAATTCCGAGGATCTTGTGTTCATTTTGCGAAGCACCAATGATTTGGACAGGTTTAAATTGACCGATTTGTATTCACGACTTTTAGCCGATTTGAAGACTAGCCGTGGTCTAGTAACTTGTGTAGCTAAAAGACAACGCTATTCACAAAATTCTAATATGAAACAGAACCGTCCTCATTTATTCCCTATGCTCACTTCTGCTTTAGTTTCTTTATTTCATTTGATGTGTGAGTGATAATTTGGACCATCATTAACTCAAAGCCATCTCATCGAAGAAGTGGGCTAATATGTTGTTATCGAGTGATTCACTCATTCGGCACCACAATGTCACGCATAACGATTCAGTAAAGATGAAACAGTTTAACTCTGCAGTGTTACACATTAATTTTGTGGAAATCGCTCAAGCAGTACGGGATCAACTTATCTATTTGAGGATTTACCAGAATAATTACTGTAAGACCTCAGATGACCTGATACGATGTTCCAGCTATTGCCGAAAATCTGCATCTCATCAAATTTACAAAGCAAATCCCACTAATAGCAACAAAACGTATTCGGACATTTTAAACATAATTGATCTTGATTTGTTTACAATATCCTAATACTCAAAGTGGGATTCAAAAAGGGTCACTGGGACATTTTTTATGTAAATGGATGCATGGTACACAAATTCCTTGCTGTCTGACCCTGTCGCAATGCTAAAATGTTCTCATTCTCCAACGCTTAATCCACAGGATATTCACGTTCAACTTGTCAGTGTAATGTCAGCCAACAAACTGTTAGCTCACGAAACCCTGGTTGCCTTACTCAATTCGATGACGTTCACCCTCGACCAGTTGCTCGTTGCGTCGCAACACGTGTAAAATCTGTTCCTCCTCTTCCGTGCTCAGACGCGTCGGTGTACGACCTTGAGCGGATTGTGACCTGGATGACCATCCGGTACCAAGTCTGCGAGTAAATCGTGCGAAGACAGTAAAGCACAAAATCATAATGAATTCTCATTTATCAAATTGTTAATTGTTGATATAAACCGACTAGTTCCCAAATACTAGGCGCAATTGTTATGATAACTGAAGTGTGTTGTCTTCTTACAAATGGGCAGTATTTTTTAAAATGGATTTTAGCAATGTCCATTATATACCAATAAATTATTGCACTTCATTTTTAAGTTTGGATTAAGCCCAGGAAATCGCACGGGAAATTCAGTCTCTTGTCTTTCCCCTATTCCCAGTCGAAGAAAGAAGAAAATAGTATGAAGTGAGGAACTACAATAAAACAAATAATCAATAGTTGATGGAATGTGCAAATAATCAAGACGCCCAGCTTATCCCGTTTAGTGTCCGCATCCTAAAACACCACTGAGTTAACTGTACACAACAGACGCGAGGGGAAAAAGTTGCATTTTACGTTCGGTTAACCTGTGAAAGTTGATTATGCATTTGTTCGGATGCATACATTTGACAACGAGTCCTAGTTGGTCATAGTAAAATTAGTAACTCAGTTTATTATTTTTAACGGTTGCAAAAATATGCGCGTACTTAAGCGCGTTTTGTGCACCAGATCGTCCAACGTAGGAGCTATTGTCAAAGTGTCGTCAGATAACTCCTTTGGGCTCGAATTGCAGGTAAAAATTGCTAGATGAAAATTCCCTTGAATAACTGCACGCTGGAATAACGTTAATTTTTTCATTCTCGTACTGCTTATTCTCATCAGAATTGTACTATTTTTACTTTGCGATTGTCTTGAACAAAACGAATCCTGGTAATCCACTACCAATTTGAACTATGATGCGGAAAGACCTGCCAACCCATGTAATTCTTTGTCTGTTTCTCTTCGAAATCAAACGGCTACATAAGCACCAATGGAAGATGGAAGGGCTTGAACGAAAGTAACATGCCTAAATGTCGAAGCATAAACAACAGTCGATAACTTTGATGTAAAGAATTCGGCAATCACGTGATTATGTATACGGCTTAAAGAAGTGGGGAGGCTTTGAAGCAAACCGTAGGAATATCACTGACAGCGAATCCGACGTTCAGTTATCGCATGTTCTTGGACGTACCTTTTCTAAAACGATAACCAACCACAATTTGTTCTGGACCTAAACAACGCATGGCGTGTAATACGATTTCTATCTGCTGAACCGTTCAAATAATCAACGTAATTTACTTGTTGCCATGACCTCCGTTCAGATCTGTAGAAGATATTCAAATTACTTCATATTAGAACGAATGGTAGCTACTCGAAAGTTTTATTTTTAAGTTCTTGCCACCATCACTCTATGCATCCGTAATAGACTGTATGTCGACTAATGAAATTGGTATTTGAAAAACTGGATGCCAGAATTCTGTGAACACCGCGTCTGTTCGGTGGTCCAAAAATCTCACAAACAATCCTAGTTGATGGTGATTATTAAAGGTTCTTCGGTTCTGCTCCGTGTGCACTTCATGTAATGATAATTGTATTTTGTCTTGGATATTAGTCAACGTTACTAAAATTGTCTTGCATATGAAAGATACCCATCGGCTCACTAGCAATAATGAATCAGATGAAACCTCCTTTTCAGCATTTCTACAGCACTTGCTGGGTCCTAGATACTGACGACATGCACCAACAAGGACGACTTGTGAATAGAAAAATTAATAAATGTACGGCTATAAATCCACCAATGGTGGTCATTTTATGGATTCAAGTTTTATCCTCTATCTAGTGTAATTTCTGTTTAACGGAACTGGAAACATAAAGCAAGAGCGTTATCGAAGATTTTACTACAAACCATCATCAGTGACGTGCTTCTTTAGTCTGAGCTTTTTTATGATGTCGTCAATTTCATAAATACTGTAATTTGAACACCCCGTTGTAAATTTTCAAACCGATTTCGGCAACCTAGTTTGGTCAATTTCGAAACAAATCACAAAACCGTGCATCGGGTTGACGTACGCGGGAGGTGTGAGACTGCCACAAAATTGAAACACACATGTCCACGTTTATTCGATTCCGCAATATTTAATCCAAAATTACCGATGATCTTATTTAATAGGGAAGTCCTAGGTCTTTCAGAATAATCCGATTTCAATAGAAGAAAAGGTTTCCGTCCATCAAAGCAGTTGTATTCACGCAATTTTTGTCTCCGCACAATCTCCCGTAAGCCCAAAGTTGATCGTCTTTTTCCCGATTACCACGAGCAGATTGAGTGTGTGGAACTTAGGAGTACACCACATTTCGTAAAATGATAAACCGGCCCAGAAGAACTAGCTATACAATTGGTTATGCGATAGGAATATTGCTACAAACCATTACAAACTCTTATCTATGTTTGAACGCAAAAACTACATAGGTAATATTTATACGTATACAGATATATACATACTTGATTTTCCATTTGAATGCCAGGACAGAGAAAATGCCCAATATTCCCTGTCACTTTGAATGAAATGACGTTAAGCGATCACGTGATATTCAAATTATTTTCTGTTAGTTCTAGAAAGTCAGTATTGGTTTTGAAAAATCTCCGTAAAATAAATTTTGGCCTGGGTAGGAAAATGGACCCGAAAATGATGCGATCGAGTGACGGAGCTTGGTTTAATTTTAGAGTACTTTGTTTTGTCACGTGAGCGTGAGCTTCATCACCGAAAAAGCCCAAATAATTCTATGTCCGTATTTGATGGAAGAGTGCAAACTTGGTCCAGTTTGAAGGTGAACCAAAGAATAAATGGTAACAATCCATCCGGTAAGCAATTGGTTACCGTTAGAATTACGACCATAAGTGTGATCACTAAAACATCTTGTCGTTAAAAAATAGCAACAGGATTAGTGACATTTTATATGAAAAGAAAAACGTGTTAAATTGTTGTTCTGCCGTAGGTTATCAATAATGCGTGCCCGGAGAAAACTGTTTTTATTGTAGCCAAGGTGTAGAAGATTTTATTTGTCAATCTCGACTCACCTTGCGCGTAGAGCGAGTTGGCGATCGTTTGGGCAAATGTAGGTTTCCATTTATTTTGTTCTATACCTTTAATGGAACAGAAAGTTTCACAGAATCAATGCGAGATTAGAAACAGTCATCAAGAAGAGAAAATATGAACAAAAATGCCAAAAGTGGACGTCGGAGTTGAAATGTTTACTAGTGTCGGTGTTCTAGCTTTTCGGCCTGAGCTGTATTACAAACAAAGAATCGCGATGAAGACGAATTCGAGTGTAATCGAATTAATCTTGGTAATTGAAGGTTTAGTTTCATCCGTGAAATTATTTATTTGACTCTCCCCTAGTGAATTATCCCGCGACTTAATTTCAAATTGTTCTGAATGAACAATTTCTCTTCAACGGATGACCATTATTGTCACTGTTCTTCGGATCGATAGCAACCCCAGTGATATGTCATTCGTATAAGGACCAATGGAACTAAAGTTTCTCGGCGGCAGTAACGGTAGCAGTATGGGCCGCGAAAGTAGCGCCTAGTAATTGCATTATTCGCCATAGCGACAGCAGTAGTAGCAGTTGCTTATTGTTTTTAATGTTTATAAATAACAAAGTTTTCACAGGTACGACCAATAATTTTGTTGGTAGCAGTAAGTTCAGCTGGTTTGGTGCAATAGATGAAAACGGCTTATGGCCACTTCAGGTGTTTTTGATTTTGACTCCTTGTAAACAGATGGAGAATGTAGGAAACCGATTGTAGTGTGAGAATAAGTGTTTGATTGTCAGATGCATCTAGCCTATAAGCAAGATTGCTACCCTACGCCATTCCTTTCACCGAATCCGTTAAACAGATGTGAAAATAAATTTATCAAACCGAAAGTGCACGTCTAGTATCATTCGTAATTATTCTCGAGATGCGAACCAGTCACTGTTCAAAGCCTCAAATGAAAATAACGCATTTCATCATGGAGATTTCCTGTCCAAATATGCAAACTGCTGCGATGAGTTCCAGTCTGCAGCTTGGTTTACCGTAATTTGCAAACATTCGAGTCACAGGACACTGTGTTTTTGTCTCTGCCACAACAACAACAACAACATCATTTCAACTTGGTTTCCACTGAGTGCCGACTGTGACCAAAAAAATAACTGATTCTTTTGGTACGATAAAAACTTGTCAAAACCTGATGTCTCCACAAAACACTTCACATGATGTGTATTATTTGCGTTCGTTTAACTAGTTTCATCATGCAATATTGAAATGGAAAACCAGATGAAAAAAATTTCCCGAAAGGGATGAGGTGAACTGGGTTGCGGGACTCGCCACAATTTTTGCTCGTTCAAGTATACAATGGCATGCTAATGGCCGCATTGATAATTACCAATAATTTTCATTTGTCCATTTCTATTTAGGCTTGAGAAAGTTTTGTCGGTACAACGTAGGTGAATAGCGTCGAAACAAAAAGCATTGGTGCGGTTGTTCTGGTCTACGGGTTCATAGAAAGCATGACGAATTCATGCAGGCCTGATAGATTTGGGAAACCGAATGTAAAACACCACAGGTGAACGACTACGAAGGAAACACAACACTGCCTGACTTTATCCGTTATCTTACAAGTTAACGACTTCCATAGTGTTGTACTGTTCGATTTGTTGTTAAAAGTGCGATCAGTTCAGGCAACGCTCAGGTTCCTTAGTTAATCGTAAGAACCAGGTTCACAAGCGGTGTACGCATTCAGAGTAGACATTACATTTGAAAATGCATGGTGGAAGCCAGCTCCAGGCACTCATACCCAAAGCGATCTCATTAATCTGAAACCGAAAATGAGTGGCAAATTTATGCATTTTTTTTAAAAAATATTCCTTTCTGTTTACGGTTGTATTTCGATTTAACTTAGAACGCAACGAGAAATCTGTTCATGTTGCTAAGAGAACTACGGCTCGGTATGGCACACAACTGAGCAGCAAGTCACGAAACTGAATCCGTCGACTGATTTGTTTTGGCTGTAACTGCATCTCTTTGTTTGCGGATATGACTCCCAGACGGTGGTTCATTTTTTTTCACCTACTTGAAACATCTCGACACCAATTTTTGGAGAACGTTTTGTCGAGTGATGAGGTTATAAAAAACAGCCTATTCTGCTTATCTCTGAGTGGAATTCTCGTCTACTTCCGAAAGGGCACGTGCTCTCCAATTAACCGTCTACTGAGATAGACTAAATCCCAGTCATAACAATGGCCACATGAAAATATATGCCAGAAAATGTCCGAATAGATCAGTTTTCAAATTACCGTTCATATCATGCGATTGTTATTACCATTAACCAAAAACATTTTCTGCCAAATTTACACAGGATTCGAGAAGCGTTTTCAGAATTCAAAAGTAAATTTGCTTTTTTTGTCAGCCGCATAATTTCGAATTTCCAAATGCGAAACACTATTCTTCCGGAGTAACAGAATATCATCTCTTCGTCATAGTTGCACTTTGAAAACGGTCAATTTTATCTCTTGAGGTTTCCATGACCACCAACTGACTTGAAGCAGATGATGAAACGATACAAACAGGTTTTGTCGAACACCGTAGAAAGATTTGAAAATATAACAAACATGAGGGTATAAATTTTTTAACATACAATATGAAGGCATTATAAATGACAAACTCCATGGTCTAAGGACAAACAATAATGGGAAGAGTGGCGAAGCAATCACGTAAATGCTAGCTTTCTTTATTCTATTTTTGATGAGAGAAAAACTGCCAGATAGCAATGCCCTGTTCCATTGTTTATGAACTGAAGTGTCTGGTAATGGCGCATTTTGGAGGACACAATTACGAAATTTCGGATAGCAAAACTTTTCCGAATGTGTAAAGTTTCCATAGTAAATCAAACAGATTCCATTTGTCTAATTGAAAAAGTTCAAATATTTCTAATCCCCGGTAAGTTTGAATAATTGCAAGTCGTTAAGAATATTTGAAGAGATTATTTTCCACGAACCAATGCAGTTGGTAGCTCCAAAAAAACCATGA
This sequence comes from Fasciolopsis buskii, assembly GCA_008360955.1. NCBI lineage: Eukaryota > Metazoa > Platyhelminthes > Trematoda > Plagiorchiida > Fasciolidae > Fasciolopsis > Fasciolopsis buskii. The sequence continues at coordinate 92,434 of LUCM01006846.1, forward strand.
TCACTCAAACGATTTTGTTATTTCGCGCTATGAACCGGAACACACTTCCAATGGCAACTACAATTTGAACTCATCAAAAACGGAAATCATTTCGTCACCGTTCAACCATTTATGAATTTGCATTTGTGGAAGGTGAGAAGAAATGAAAAACTGAAAATTTCTTTCTCCGTGTAAATTGTGGATTTAAGTAGCACCACAAAATTGTTTTCATAGTCATTTCTACCAGCCAACAACGCACGAAGAAACATCAAGCTCTGGTACTGCAATGCGCATGGTAAATTTCAACTACGCACTACTTATTCCTCACTCGGAATGTTAACCATGAGACCAAACAAAATTCGAATCACATCCAAATTATCCGTGTTTGTGAATGATATCCTTGGCACATTTGTAATTGAGAGGTATGTTTTTCGCCTAACAATTTTGAAATTGGGCCATTTTCCTTGGTGGATTATTAACCAACCACTTTTAATAAATACAAAAGACGGTTTTGTGTTTAGGCTGATGAAATTCGAATGCTTGACAAAAACATTAATTTCAAAAGTGCTTTACGCCGAATCCCCAAAAAGCTGAGCTCATTCAAAGAGGTTACTTTAATCAGTTCGTTCTCACCCCTATCGTCTTTTTGCGTGCACGCAACTCCGCTTCGCACGAGCAGAAAGCTAAGCAAACCACTGGACTACTAAAAATACTGGTCCTTGCTAAACGCGATCCACATGTGGTTTCCGAAACATGTTTCACTTCATGAACCGCTGAGTCGAAGTAATGGATAAATGTCAACACGGAATTACATACGCACGATGCAAAACTTTACTTGATTGTTAGTCATTGATTCGTCAATGGGCTGCCAGTCATTATCCAAATCCTCAAGATGTACGGCCATGGAAAATCACATTGCATTTTTGGTGTCTTGTTCGAAATCGTTAATAAAAGTTCTCCGTTGGAATCGGTGAATACCACCAAATTTATCGTGAAAACCCCGTGCCACGCAGAGCGGATCGTCAAGTTCACAGGTGGAAATTGAGTAACCTTATCTCGTTGCACACCCGTATGTATATTTGTGTGTGGCAGTGCATACAGCTTTAGGAATGACCAGATGTCGGTCGAATGACTTACAAACACAAAGGCGCGTACTACTTACCATACGCACACAGCCACGCACACAAAAGCTCCAATTCTCGGTTTGCATCGAACGGGTTGAGTATTGGTCCTTTCTTCGGATGTCGGACAGACATATGGCCGCATGTTTATATGTTTACTTACGTGTTTGTGTGTATCGGCATACATACGGGAAGAGCAAACACACGATTAGGATTAGAGCACAAGCAAACAGATTTATTCATCCACTCGTCCGCCGATCGGACTACTTTTGCTGATGTCATGTGCTAGATGAAATACGCTAAAATCTACGAGCACATGAACTAACACGTACGCACCCACGCATAAAGTTTGCCTGCTCAATGTGCAACACCGGACAGACCGAGACAAGTTAGCGGGTAGACATGCATGCATCCACGTTTAAACCTTTATCAAAAGCGAAATGAATATGCTGTTCGCCAAGTCTGCGTCTGCGCTATTGATTACTGTGTGCATCACCACTGTCCATGGATGACATTTATGACTCAAAGTAAAAAAATATTCCTCGATAGCCTTCCCTCGCCCAAACTCGCGCTCAACACACTGTGAAGGTCACCCGCTAGGCAAAACTACATTTAGGGTTGACATTTGCAAGTCACACAGAAAACACGTTTTGGCAGTCATCATCTGATGCCCCTAAATCGAAAGTATAAGAGGGAGGGCAGAGTTCGCCAACTAAAATGCAACATCCTTCTTGAGTGCGCTAAATAGGTCGGGAAAAAATGCATTGACAATAACGTATGACATCGCATGCTTGGGCAGAAGTTCAAATGCATTTTGCATGCATCAAGGAAAAAGAAAGACTAGTTGTCCGCTATTTGGTACGGTCGTTCGAGAAGATGAACCTTCTCCATGCTGAGTTTGATAGCCGATGCTCTCGACAATCTGGCAATTTTGCTGCGATCAGTTTGGAATTTGCGTATTTGCATCCCTGTCTTCCGTGGATGAATGTCCCGAGATAGATTGACAAGCTGATAGTATCGCGTTACCCGAATGACACCTGATTTCAAAGAGTTATTTCCCTGGATTTTAGATCCAATTTAAATCGAAACAGCGATGCAGTTAGTCTTTCGACACCTTGATCAAATCTGCTTTTCGTAATGAAACGGCTGGCTCTTACCCTAGAGAATCAGTGATGCAAGAACGCAATTAATACCGGCATTACCGCAAAGTGAAAACGAAGAAGAACCGCTGATAAAGTCTATACAATTTTGCAAACGAACCCCCGAATGGCAGAGAAAACGAGTAAAGACACAACGTTTTTATGGGTTGTAAATGAGCAGTCCTTTTTCAGCCGGCTACTTCACAAACACTGAGTTTCGAAGCTATCCAAAAGTAGCTCTGAAATGCCCAAGAAAATTTGTTTTCCTCGTGCCCGATTTTTTCTTTTCCAGTAGTGACGGCAAACGATTGGAAATAACCAAAAGATTTTTAATACTATGTCATCCTTCAGGAAAAGTCGATATAATAGCGGTAGTGGCGACTGCAATGGAAACAGTAGTAGTGGCAGCAGAATTAATAGTAATCATAGTAGTACTGATGGTAATAGTAATAATGGCAACCCTGCTAGTAGTACTTACAACCGTTCCCCATAACAAAAGCAAATTAGACAATGGTAACGGTTCTGCTGGTCAAAGAGAGTGAGTACTTTCGCCACTTTTAATGTATCCCAGATAACAGGTCTTGGTGTATTTCGAAAATTCAATCCATCAACCTTATGTGGTATAGGAACAGACTACCAGATAGACAAATAGGTTAATCGAGAGAAAGGAACCAGTAAATAGTTTGACTGGTTGATTGATGCACTGATAGATAAAGAGATAACTAGATAATTAGAAACCAGCAGATAAATGGATCGACTGAAACGAGTGGATCATTAGTTAGACTAATAGTTAGGTAGAAATCAGTGGACAGATAGGCAGATCGATAGATTGATAGGTAGAAAGACAATAAAGAGACAGAACAATATATTGACAATTATAAGATAAACCGATAAATTGAATGAGACAGTGTAACACACGGATAGACTATAAAACGGATAAAAATGGGCAAATGATTTCTCCGGTCATTGTTAAATTCATGCTACCATTGTCTCTTAAATATGAAAGGACAAAGCCGGGTTCATTGGTTTGCAATAACCTATAATGGATTTTCAGCACTATTTGGAAACTAGTCAAGGAACTTCAGACACTGACAAATGGTTATTCCGAATTGATTTTTGGGCAAAATAACTTTTCAGTTCTGTTCGCGAGCAAACGAATTACACGGCTGATGTATGATTCTCAAATATGTTCGTATTCGTTGAATATGATCAGAACAGTTCACTTTCTGATTGTCGGTACTCGGATGTTTGAGATGCCAATTTTGTTGCTTCATCTCGCTGTTTGTCGAAATCCCTGTCTGTATAATTTGATTTCTTCTGCTTTTCCCTTGGAAAATATATACAATGAGCTATTCGGATCAATGCATCAGGATCATTGTGATAAAGATTAAGTGATATTTTTAAGGTAGCAATTAAATCTTGGTCCGTGGACGTGATACGGTATTCCGAACTTACAAATTGTGCAGATAAAAATGTATCAGCTTAAGAAAATAACGACCTTAAATTCACGATTGCTTTGTGTCCACAACGAGAAGAGTTTGTAACTTGAGTAGTGCTACTGTGCAAGTGAATCAGATTTTCGAAATACCTCTGTTCCGAAATGTCATTTTTTTAATCAATAAACAAGTAGAGGTGAAAAAATCTTTTGAATGACTTTTCCGTTTTATTAATTCTGGCGGCTATTGTTAAGACCTGTTCATGGGTGATTTGCTTTACGAAAAATCGGTCAATTTAGTTTCGAAAAAAAGAATTTCCGTGTGGAAACCAAACGAGTTTCACAGTATCAGTCACGCAAGGTAGAATTAAACGAGAGCTAGTACCCAATCTTGGCTAAGGTTGTCTGGGAACCTAAATAAACCAGTGGTCAAGAAGCGTCTAGTCAAAAAGCTGCGTTTTTTGAAGGCAGACTCTAAGCCCACTGGCCCGAGTGTTTCCGACAAATTCGATGCAATCGATGTCTCTATGTTGCAAAGCGACGCCTTACTGTGCAAGGCATTCTAATCGTACACACAATGAAACACATCACGTCCTGGATAAAGAAGCGCGTTTTTGCTTCCCATGTGGGGTATCTTTAGTTAAACACCAAGGCTTTTTCAGAACTGTGTTTTAATGAGCAACTCATTTTACATCTCTATTCACTACTTGTTTTGAAACTGCCCCATTTATTGCGCGATGGTCAAATGGTTGTGTTCGTAGGTCTTGAAAATTAATCCCCGTTTCCGACAGTTTTCATCGTCGGTCGCTTGTAGATTCAATGGTTGTTTACGGATAATGGCCTCCAACCTGAAGTATCGTTCAGTGACCGTATAGTAGAGACGGAGAACCTAAAACATTTTTTTCACTACATTAGCGTAGTCCTTTACTGTATTACGTACTGTGTCGAATACCAGTCTGGGGCTTTGTTTCCAGCTTTCTTGAGGGAATTGAATCTCCGAAAACAGTTGATGATCATGACTTGTGCAGTTTAGATATCCCAAAGTTTCTAAAAGCCCCCAGTTTTGGCAGTTGCTATCATCTTTAGTTCATCTAAACTATATCCGTATCTAACTACAATCACCCTAAATTGTAACTGCCATCTATGCGGTTCATATTTTTGACCATAAGAATTTTTAATCGTCTTGGAACAGTTGGTCGACTTGCAGCAGTATCGTCAAAAGCTTCTTGGAACATTTGCTATTTAAGATGCAACAAAACCCTTGGAAAGGTAGTGCCAAAGTTAATTAGAAATAGCGATTATCTGCAATTCTCAAACTCTGAACAAGGTCTCGCATTTTGCACATGAAGATACCTACTGTGCAACTATCTTGAAAAAGTATTTTACATAAGCTCTGAACAACGGAACACTCCCCGTCCGGAGCCAGAATTTACTTGTTGAAAGGAATTAAATGGAACACGTTACACCTGCAAACATATCGAACTATGTAGTCCATTACATGTACAATTCTCGCGAGATGTGAACGCAAATGACCGTTTGTCAGCGGAATGTCTTGATGGATCTAGGAAGATAAGGATCGCCGAAAGTAGTTGAATCGCCCGCACTAAATGTCAATCGCTGGCTCATGGGTTCATGATTTCAGTGGAGAACGGGATGGCTCCATGAAAGAAAATCTGCGGTTTGGTGGAATCGATTTTACGACATGACAAGTTCTTGTCTCTAAAAGAGCCAAGTTCTTATGAAGGGCATCGCACTCACATACATATTCCTGGGTTTATTTGAGAAATTGATCAGGAAATTCAGCAGGGAAATCACGTGACACAACGCGGATATGGCTTAATGAAACATTGATAATGTGAATGTGTTAACGCATAGCAGCATTCAGAAAATCGAGGGTGCATTTTAAGATTAAAGTGCGCCATCACTTATTCCATTTTTTGTTTTCGTTCCCGCGCTCAATCGTGATTGTGATTGCAAACTGCGGAAAGTATTCTGGTTTAGTGACAATTCTGTTTGATTGAGTCGACTTTTGATTAACTATCGCCAAAGCTAAACTCATCCTATGGTACTGTGCATGAACCTTCTTATTCCTAAACGGGCTTTCCCGAAACTGGTCAAACAGTTTAATGTGGACAAAAAACATTGTTTTCTCAAAATTAGAAATCTTATTTGCGTAATGCTGTCAAGTTTCTCTCGTAAAACCCTATCTGTCTACAATAGATTGCATATTGCTGTGCCAAAAACAAATACCCGATAAAAACAAATCAGAAGGAAGCTCAAGTCGGCAAGACTGACCACCATGTAACGCAGTGGCCATGTGCATTATAATATCTGATAAGAGTTTGAAGATTCTGACCTACCAAAACGGTATCCCGATAGATTATGCATTTCGTGGTCGATTTATTTCTTCGTTAGAAAGACGCGTTTCGTAAAACACGCGGGATCACAGAAAAATTGCACCCGAAAGTTTAATTTTATGACATAATATTACTTCGGAGGGTCTAAATTTACCATTAGAAATCATAAAAGTGAACGAATGATGGTTATCAGAAGACAGTTTGAGTACAACTGATGCGATAATTCTTTCCATCTACGCCGAAACATTTACGGAAAAGTTTAATTAGGACCGAGGCAGACAGGAATTCCTAATGGCAACATAGTCAGAGCAAAGCTTGGCGGTTACGTTAGGGTATGGATATTGAAAGAACAGAAGACTTCCTCTTTTATTTAATATGGCTAGAGTTTTAGCACAGTTTTAAAAAGCATAAGAAGACCCAATTCATGATACTGAATTCCTAAGAAAGTGAGAAATCGCAATACTTTTAGGCGACGGTCCGAAGAAATTTAGTCAAAATATTTGGTTTGTTTTAACAAGTTTCGCAGCCGGGGGGAAGCAATTTCAGTGAAAATTCTATAAGCTCACAAATATTTTAGGATAAATTTTCACTGTGGATAACTTTTTTCCTGGATATACCAACAAATCAAATCGGTGACCGGTTCGGAAGTGATTGATAGGTGACGAGTATCGCCTTGATGACATGGTCCATACTACACAACCAGACATGATGGTTCACATGTGGAAGCGCACCTTGGAGAGTCAAAGAGGATGAAGAACATCAAAGAGGTCAACTGGTAAGCCAAAAAAAGAGATAAATTGCACTACGAGAAGGTAGATCGATCGGCCTTTAGCCTGGTATGGATAAAGGACCAGTAAAACGATTGCGTGGTGTGCCAAATTAAACGACCTGAATGGGTCGTTTACTAAACGTTGATATGAAGGACAAGTTCTACTGTTCTGGACCAATTGGTCAACAACATGGGTTTTAAATCTGAAGTCAAGTGGCACCATTTTATTACTGTCGTTCATTTCCCCACTTGGTCTAGCCACCACTGTGAAAATAATTTGTATTGCTGTGTCACTAATCACTGGAAGGTAAACGTTTTTGACAAAAGTTACACCTGACTAAAGCCGCTTTACACAATGTCAGAGAGAACGTCCAGGTTACTTTCTCGACCGCGTTACTTTTTGACAGCGCAAACTCATGAGAAGAAATCAGTTAACATCCATGTTGAACTACCACTTCCGAAGTATAGAGTTTTCCTTGATAGTTTCACGCTGCGAACACAGTATGCATCTTTGCACCCATTGGTGGAAGCCTTTAAAGATGACATATTACGATCTTAGAACACGCCCTATGCCAATAATAAGCTCTAGTGGCCAAGTTCTTCTCAATGTGCTTCTTGTATAAGCCATAAACTGCCAATATTACAAGTGGTCTGTGAACTTCATTATGATGAGGAATGATTAATAGCACTTGCTTTCTGCAAGTTTTAGTTCGTTTAATGAAACGGCCACTGAATATTTGTTCATTTCTGACGATCCAACCCAAAATAGTTGAATTTGACCTGCCTCTAGCTAGCGCTTGTCCTTTGTTCATGATAATTATGAGAAATGATTGCTTCAGCACTTGATTTCTATCATCTCTTGTCTCATCGAGTATGACGATGTGTGCCTATTTGCCGCTGTTCGCAACCTTCCGCTGCAGACCACATCCATAAGGAGTACACGTTGAAGATGGGTGGCTTTGATGTCGCCGTTGTGATGTCGTCCTCTTCACCTTTTACTCCTCATATCTTGGACATGAGAACTCGCGTTCGAACAAACCTGATGAAATTTGTATTCTTCTGGTAGACCATAGAGGAGAAGGCCTGAGAGAGTGAATAACCGAAATTTAAATTAATCATCTAATTCAAAAGTACCCAAACCTACTTTCCAAACATTAAGTCGCCGAGTGTCCAGAATGAGTCATACATCCCATGGCATGACAATGAGGAATAAAACTCTAGTAATGAGTATCGGAGACCACGGAACAGAAATACTGATTACTTTTCCTGTCTTCTGATTACCAATAAAGGGACATGTATTCTTGAACAATTTTATCCACTGATGTCTCGGATTTCGGTTTGCGAAGTACATGCGTACTGTCATTATGCTGCATAATAGGACCATCTCGAATGCCTGATTCCGTTCAACTTGGTGTTAGGCCTGACCCTGAACTATACATTATAAACTCTAAACGAGCTTTATTTTACTGCAGACCGCAAGGGATTCCCACGAACCAGTTGTGTTTGTCCATTTGATCACCAGTTTTGGATGACTGTATTCACAAGTGCAAATGAATGTGATGGAAATAGGTTTTAGGAAAAAAACAGGTTAGTATTTCCCTCGGATATGAAGAGAGATAGAGCCAATAAATGGAAACATATTGATTATTCAGGTGGTCAGAAGACAAGAATATTTTCTGACATTTCCCAAATACGGAAACCACTAGCAGGGCATTGTGTACTAAATCAGTTTTCTGGGTAAAAATGAACTGATCACTTATATTTCGGCAGATTCGAAATGAATTTCGGAAAAGATTTGAGATTGAATTTCGTTCATTGTTGTTAACAGTGACTCAAGTGGACAAGAGTGTCGAATTACCCGGAGTAAATGAAAAATTAGTACTGTATGACATTTTCCAGTAAGTTTTCTTGGGCTAACCAACGAAAAAAATCCATAAATCATGGTCGTGTCTCACTATTCGTGAATGCTTGTAGTGATGCAAATCAGATCCTGGTGTTCCAAATGAATTTCCTATACCCAAGTTGATTAGAACACATACGTGGACGTTATTCTTGTTCGACCAGCTTCGATTTTCCACCAATAGAACCAGGATCCTACACCGTTGATAAACAATTTTGGTGCAGATTGTGATCGGTCAAAGTAAATGCAAATTTCGTATATATGACTAGCACTTGTTAGCTAACCATAGCTCACAATATCCAGCTCTAACAGTCTCCGTAAATCACCCTGAGAGTGTCTCCTGTTCTCGGCGTAACTGGAGGTACTGAGATTTTGTGACTGCCTTTTGCGGTGGTCATTTTAATGATGTTCAATTAACCTCATTTCCATTTTTAAGTGAACCGAATGACTACAAAGGACGTCAGCAGCCTAAGATATTGGCATCCTTTGTTAAAATCGGATTTGTAATCTATCCAGAAAATCATGAATCTTCTCGAATTGTTGCGAAAAATGAAAACACGCAGAATCTGATTGTTTTGTTCTTGACTATGTAAATTGTCGATTAATCCATGTATTGTGACAGTTGCTTTGATTCTACACAGCAGCCGGAAACATACGGTAAAGAAAGTGGGTGATGACTTTTATTTTTGATGGTCTGCTTAGAAGCCCCTCACAGTAGGACCGCATCTTCACAAGGCGTGACGGGTTGCGCGCCAACCTTGCAGGATGGCTTATCTCAGGGCCAGTATTCCGTCATGCGTTGAAGGTCAATGAGTAGACGCCGGACGACATATTCCCGTGATCCTTATATTAAAAATTGAGTGAAAGAATAAGTTATCCAAGCAAACAGGCTTACACTCAGCCAGTTCAAACTGCCATGTGAAAATCATTTTAGTTTAATCCAGATTAGTACATATTAGTAGTGGGAGAGCGAATGTTTTCAAGAAATAATTCGCCATGTAATATCACCGTTCAACTCATCGTTAAGAAACAATCTAAGCACTGTACAGCTGCTTCATCCTTGTTAAGAATCATCACCAATGCAAGTCCACCACGCCCCAGCTGGGACGCGAACCCGGGACGAACGATTCTGAGTCGAACGCCTTAGTATTATGCTACCGGGTAGGCTCTGAACGGTTTGTTGAACTTCACCACGTAATAATGTTGCAGCTATCCGTCACTGATTTGCTCGGCCACGGGCTGCTAGCGCAAGCAACCGACCCCTACTGATAGATGACTTCTCTGCAGGTAGCCTAAGTATGACGACGGCTTCGGATATGACCTACAGAGCTTGACTAAGTGGTACGTATTACCCGTGGCCGTGCAAATCAATGACGGATAGGTGCAACATCATGTGGCGAAGTTCAACAAGCCATTTAGAGCCTGCCAGGTAGCGTAATGGCCAGACTTTGGATTGAAAATCGTTTGTCCCGATTTACGTCCCAGTTCTAGTGCGGTGGATATGCGCTGTTGCACTCCACCTTTGAGCTATAACCCTATATTGCGGAGATGCCTCTAATTGCCATTTACGAACCGATAATGTTGTTTATTTGGAAACACTTCATCCGGCCCACGACAATCTGACGAGACACAACTATCTAAGCAACACAATCCACCCAGATGGGTAAATGTATTTAGACGCGTTCCGTGTCTGTTTACCGTTGCGCATTCATGCGAAAGGTCTTAGAGTTGTTGATGGGATACATCACAGACACGCTTACCATTGCGTCAGCATAACTGAATTTGAAACTGCTTGACGTGAACCTATGAATTACTTTGTCCACTCCGCAAGTCAGCAAAAAGGCATGCAAAACCTATGTGCATCGGATACGGTGGTCATCACAAGCAAAATTCTCAAATTTTAGAGCTGAGTTGAATGACTGGGCCGTGTGCCATGTGACCGAGTCAACATCATAGCTTGGATGTCGGATTTAACTACGAAAATAAGCCAGCACCTAGAGAAGTTGGAACATATCACAAGGATAAAATAAAGACTAGTATACAGGGAGACAACAAATTTAAGATGCTCATGCACGATAAAGAATGGTGCCTGCACGATTCGGGTGAACAAACGCGGAACCACAGCGTGGATGTCGTGCTGGACTAAGCACCAAAGTTCGTCCATCTGAAGGGTTAGCGTGAAACGTTAAGTGTTAATTGAGAAGACTGCATTAAAGATACAATGAATTACAAAGAACTCAGTGGAAGACGCATCAAGATTGGCGTAAACAAATTGTGTGGGCTGACCGGCCAAATGAGACATGCGAAACGCTTGTCTTTGAACTTGTTCGGTGAAATAATAGATAGAGTAAAACTGGACATATAAACCTGCGATGGGTGGGAAAAACTACGAATGAAAAACAGTATGAAAGAAACAGGGACTGACAGATTATCAAAAACATAAAAAACCGGTTGCGTTCGCTAATTTCCTGAGCTTTTGGGCTTATCCATTCTGTGGCAATGCCTGTCTAATGACCTGTTTCAGGTCATTGTTATTATCCAGAAAAGCGCTGCATTTATAGTCATTTGGTTATCTCTCATCGCATACCCTTTTTCACTTGGTTTTAAGTTCCTCTCTGCCACCAAGTCGAGTAGATACAACCGTTGTGTTACCGAAATGGAATATTTATTACTCCGCATACAGTCTACCATAGACTAGATTACAGTGACGTATTAACTGTGTGGATCGAATCGCAATTTGGTGTATCGAAGTCAGTTTTAAACTACGGTCATTAGCTTTCTTCTGCTGGCATCCAACAAAAATAAAGTCAGAGCATTTCCTGGAGAAAGTTTGTACCTGTGTTATTATCAAGTCGGTTTCGGCTCCTAAGGAACAACTGTATCACTCTATGTGAAACCCACAGTCAGTTGCAAATAGTGGGTTGGCCTGGAATTTCTACTTTGGGCTGGTTAGACTTTGATCTAAAACTATGACGCACAGACCTCTGGACACTTGGTGAACCTTACAATAAAGAAGCATCAGGATTGATTTTCGTTCTCAGTAGAGCTCTATGGGTCGCAAAGCCATCACCTTCATCCCATGCACTACTCGCAAGTAACTGTGAGAGTTATACCGATATACAGGGCGAAACAGGGTAAGCAGGACATAAGTCCATCTTATGAGGAACATTCGCTTTCGTGGGAGGAGTTTGATTGGAGCACTCTTCTGAGGCCCTCAGGCGGAGCTCGATGTCACTGGGGGCGGCATATAAACAACCAACTCGGTAAGTTGAGTTAGCTTGGACGGCATAGGATGACGCAGTACTGTAGCATACGTCCTTCAATTGGAAGTTTCCCGTTCCAGTCCTGAGCGAAACAGTGTATGTGCACAGCCGATCAGCTCACACCTCGGGTACGGTGCTCTCATATTGAAGGGTTGACGTGAAAACCGAAGGATTGTGTGGTTAAAAGTACAAACAGTCAGATATTGTATCTTCAGTGAAATAATTTGCACGCCTATCAATTTATCCTAAACATAGTTGCAGGGGATCTTAATGTATTTTTTTGGTTATAATAGCTGCAAGGTTGGCGAAAACTGATCAATTTTAGATATGTCCAGTTTGGTTTCAACCTATCTTGTTTAACGAACGTTAGTTGAGTTCGCAACAAGGAAAGCTGTTGTGTTCGATTTAACATTGATCAAAACGCTGCTTGAGAATCCTGCCGATTGAGAATGTTTGTCCCAGTTTAGTTTTCCTTACTCCATGTGATACCTGGTAATAGTGTTTGCGGCAGCATGTCTCTAGTAGTTTCCTTTAAAAATGTGACAATTTTAATCAAGAAACTTGTAAATCAGCATTTGCTTGCACTTTGCCTATCCATCTGAATGAGAAACTATTTAGTTCGGGTGGTATGTTTTGTCTTTGTGCCCGTTATTCTATGGGTTGTCGAAAGCCATGCGGATTAATTCGTAGACCGTTATGACCACTGCTCAGTTGGGTGGTTTTTGTTCTTTGTGTTGACAAAGCGCAAGCTGCTAATTTTTCCCAACCAACAGAGCTTTGATGGTAATCGATTCCTCGAGACGTTGAATGAGTTTGTCGAGGTTCTTTTTCCCAGTAACTAACCCTTATATGACTTCGTTCTCAGAAGTATTCTCAGCCAGTTAACATGGTTGCCGTGGAAGGGAGTGACCAAGCAATTTCTAGCTTTCTCAGTACATATCATGAACAAATCTTTTTTCCTAATAGGTTTTTCATTGTGCGTGCTGGTTACTGTCCCTTGCAATCGCGTTCGGAGTTTGCAGGTCTATAGAAAAGGAGAATGGAAGAATATTTTTCCGTGTATATATCACAAGAAATACGACCCCAACAAAATGGATTGTTAAAAATTTCCTAGCAAGTCACCTTGGAACTAATCAACGGAAGGGTGAATGCATATAGAAATTTTAGATACCCTGTTCTTGATTTTATTCAAATGCAATGGAAATCACTGGAAATCAAACGGTTATTGCCGAGTCAAGTAGAGTCAAATTTCGTCGGTTCGATTGGTCCCAGCCGTGATGACCCCCTATTTAGTAGTATTTAATTGTTCTCGGAATCGACCACTATTTACTGCCTAGTAAGCGGACAGAAAAGGAAATTTGTAACAATTGTGCTAATGAAGCTAAATTACCAACTCAGGTCACGATGGAATCAAGATTCACACAGCAGTACTTTTATATGAAGCATACCCTGGACCCAAGTATGCTTTCACCCAGTTTAAGTCAGACCAAAAGAAAACTATTTGGGATAACATATTTAGTAGATTTTGGTGGGTTGAAACACGGGGCTTCTTTCAGAGACGCTACGGCTTGTCCACGTTGTCCACTTTTTAGAATCAATGGAATATCTCTATCACCAGAAAAACCGAATTTCTCCACCCGTGGTGTATTCCCTTTTTGTCCGCCTGTAATAGCTTTCTCTTCTTAGTCGCATAAGAATGAATAATGTGGACGGCAATGTGAGGGCGGGGCAACATGTTCAAAGAATGTTCTCCAGCAATGTCCATTCTCTAGATGTTTGCATGGCCCCACACACCATCCATCCAACAGTAAAATTAACGGGTCGGCAAATTAAGGCGCTTAGCACTTTCCACTGTTGCACAGGACAACTATTTTGCCAGTCCTAATGCATGAATGATCCATACTCCATAACTGATACATCTTGAAGCGTTTAACTAGTGTCCTACTCTACCGGACAATGACGCGTAAAATATCGGAAATAGCGTGCATCAGGATTGGAGAAAAGAATTTCCGTTGTAAAATTCCCACATCTAAGTGGCGTTGCATGCACATTCGGATGTGACTGATAGACGTACTTTGATATAATTTATTCTTTCAGCAATATGCGAATGGTGGCGAATGGTGGTTCCATATGATGGAAAATAATGAACACAAAATTTTGAATTGAACAATATTTTAATCAATTCATTAGCCCCCACATTGTGACATCAGAGGAGTTTCCTTTTTCTCATTCGTTGTGTCACTATCGCGATAATAACGCAAGCGAGTAACATTTCGTGTTTAAATGACATTGACGCGAAGTCAAATTTGATGTAAGTCAATATCGTCCATAAACAAACACTCTTCTATTCGTGATCAACATTATTTATTAGACCCCAGTTGGCTCAAAATTACCCAGTTAATTAATAATTGTCTCCAACCTACAATTATGTGTGTAATTGTGTGTAGAGTGCATGAAAGAAATAAGTTTCCGCTGTACAAATTGTCTTGTTATCATTCGTGAATTTAAATTAGGATAAATCCAAAAAATGCCCCTGATGTTTTATGAAATTTTCATACTTCAATGGGATTTCGTTTTACACCGAAACGAGTCTAACCGTGAATGACTGATTGTTCACTTTATTTATTGTAAGAAGGAACCCCGATACTTCCGGGAAAAGACTATTGCTGGTATTAGGCTGCCGGATAGAAAATTAAAGGGTGGTGGGATAATTCGCCCACACAATATTTTTATTTGGATGTCGCCATATAAATTTGATTAAAATGAAGACAGTGAGGTCTGATGAAGCGCCAAAATTGGAGGGGCAAATGTAAAATGAAAATCAACAAATGTACCTAAAATATGTTATGAATTTCTGGTTGTGTACCGCTATGTTCATTGGAAAAGGACAAGGCGGGCTAGGTCTGGGTTGGGAAATGGCTCAGTTGCACACGATCACTGGAATAATGAGACTTTGTCTCATACCGAATGTTCATTTACCTGCTTATATTTTAGCATTATTACCAGCATAAATCTCCGATATTACCAACTAACTGACAGACAGACGGTGGTTTTATCTGACTTAATCTCTCTCGGTGCTTGGTTTCGAATTCCCAAATCACTACTAGTGCAATGAGTAGATAATCTTGAAAAATACAACTGTTCACCAAGTAAACTGGCCGTCATTTCTCATGGTCATTTATTCACGTGTATTTTCAAGAAGAAAAACCCAAAATTACAAAAGCAAAGAAATTATTCTTATCTAGAGCTTCTTTTGTACCAAACGAGTACCATTCCGCAGCCGTCATACTTTAGCGTAGAGAGTAATATGTAAAGCACCAATTTCGTTAGACAGCCTGTCTGCAACAGCTGGAACAAGTGTTTGGAATGTGGTGATTTTGACCAATGAGGCTGAGATGAAAAAATCGGGAGCTAAGACGTAAGAACAACGTTCAACTCGAAAAAATAGTTCCCTTGTGATTCCCAGACAATGCTCCGGAAGTGTTTTAACCAAACTTATTCTCATCAAAAGGAAAAATAATATATGAACAGCAATGATCGTTGATGTCAGCTACAGGGAAAATCACCACAGCCGTCATTTTTGTTTTTTGGCAAACTAACCTCAAATTCAAGGCACTGGATGAAGCCAAACACCCAGTTTGCATAGTATTACGGTTTATACGATGAGCTGCTAAAAAGAATAGAAATATGCTGCGTTATACAAACATTGTTCCCTTTGACTATCTTCTTCTTTATGACTTCCGTAAATTTATTGGGTATTCTAAAATCGACGATGCCTCAAACAGTCCTTCGGGATTCAATAACCTAGGTTGTGCGCAATATTCAAAAGCTTAAACAGAAACACAAATATTGCGCATGTCATTATTCGGGTTCTGATATGAAATCAATAAAATCTCTACTCACGGAACCTTGTGAGTGTGTCACAGAATATTCTCATTAACAGGTTCGAATGGTGCAAGGAGTGATCGGATAACCGATGGATTTTGTGACGTCAGAGGAAAGCACATTCATCAGAAAAGATTTGTAATTTGGAAAAGTAATGAACCAACGTCTCTGCTTCAATAAACAATTTTTCTGAAGGCGATTTTTTACTTCGGTTTGTCCTCGCATAAACCGAGTTATTGCGACATTCGGATCATCAACTCATCATCAAACCCAGCATGTCTTTTTGCCTTATTATATTTCATTTTTAAAGAAGGAAATTCGGAAAACGTTATCCCAGTTTTTACAATAGGAAACCAGATAGAACAGTTATTCCATTAGACACGGCCGTGAACCGGGCGATAGCAGTACAATCTGGCACTTTTGGCTATGCTTACAGTCTACTTTATGCATGGATGAATTCCGACCTCGAAGGCATCTCCATCCGTGGTTCCGGTAGTCGGATTCCAATCATCACTTCATGAAGCACTACTATCTTTTCGAATTACTTGAAATTTCACTCATTTTCCTCCAAAAACTATTTCTTTCCACAAACTATTCCCCTTCTGGGTTTATTTATGAAGTATTTGCTGATCAAGCCACTGCTCTTTTTTCAGTTTGCTTAGCATATTGCTCGAAAGTTAGTCTTCTTAACTGCAAGTCGTCTAATATATTAGATGCAAATCCATGGCGAATTTGCTTTTTACAACCAATTGTGTGTAGCAACTACGTCTGGTGATTGATTCCGTGTCTCTTTTATATCGTATGTTTTTTTTTGTTTTAATTTTTGGGGTCGCTCCTTCAGCTTTCCCTTTAGGGGCACCCGCAGACAAAGGGTTGGCCGTTCCTGATCGGAGTTTCGCAAGTACCTGTTGCAATTCAATCTTTTTTAATTATTTGTTCACATTCGGGCTCTCTAACCATGGAGCACTTTCCTCATATTTGAAAATCATATCTACCCACAAACTGTCAAATACCATGATTTTTCTAATTGGAGGCAACAGAAGTAGATCACAGATGATTCACTAAATGTTATGATATTTTTGTTCATCTTGATGGATGAGAAACAAGGCAGTGCATTTTATTTTGAAAAGTGACAATCACGAATTGAAGGGGGCAGAAATTATTTGGCCGCTCAATTTCCCAGTTCGGACGTTACGATCTTTTTGGTGTTGCTAAGTGAAGAGTAAATTGCGATGTAACCCCGAATTATTCTGCGTGATTCATGTAAGCAACATCAGCTGAATTAGTGGAAATGATATCTTCGACGAAATGGGTTCAGAAAACGGAACAAACGTACCACTGAACTTAATCAGTAGAAGACAAAACAGGTTGGCAAAGCTCCATCTTTCTTTGTAGGTAATTCAGTCAAATTTGGACCATTTTGTCGCAGTCACAGTAACATGGAGGTTGGTCTTATTTTCGAGTATTGGTTTGCATGAAAGACTTCTGTGAGTTAAAACATTCGTAAGTCAGCAACAAAAACCCGAAAAAACTAGCAAAGTCCACATGCAAGCAGAGAAAAAATGTGCACTAGGAGAAACATTTTCACGTGTAAGCTTTGGTGTGTCCTTTTTTCATAATTTTGAATTTTTAACCGAAGTTCGCCCCAAATAAGGGACAAAGAAATTGCAAAAACGTCGACGTGAGGAAACTTTGAACGATCGAATGCATGCGAATGTCAGGAAGACGGATAATTTTTTGAAAGAGTGGGTAAGATGAATAAGGAATTTCATGGAAACTTTTTCACAAGCTTTGATGTGCAAGTCGCATATTTTGTCAATAAAAGAATAAACAGGATCAGAAGAAACATGTCTAATGTTAGATAGACCTCGGTAAAGTAAAACTCCTTATTAAGCAGGCCTGCATATCCAAAAGAACGACAAAAGAATGAAACAGAAAGAACATACTGATAGACAAAAAAACGTAATTGTAGTTTGCTTTGCAACAAACTATCTAGGCATATGATTCTGGGAGGACAGACAAGGTATTCGCTTGACACAGTCGAGGACCATCTTAAACTGGTGCAAATGGCAACACCTAAATATTCTGCGGATTCTGCCCTGACAACAGGAATGACGTCAATAATCAACGGATGGAGGATGAACAGTTATTCAGAACATTTGGATAAAGATCAAAGTAAGATGAAAACGCATGGATATTAAAACATTTTGCAGAGAGAGACGCAAATTTCACGTGATTGATTGGCAGATTGCCACGTGGTCCGCATAATTAGGAAGTTGAACAGGCGGACCAATAGATAAATCAATGAGGTTATTAGTGAAAAGATAAAGCAAAAGAGCGGCCACCTGAAGAATAACAAAGTAGTTAAGAAAGGGACTCAGTAATTGGTGGCCAATTTTAGATCTTTAGGTTTCACTTGAAAAGTGGTCTTTCAACTGCGACAGCATAGGAATGGTTCAAACAAAAGACTCAAGCTTATAGAGATGGAGGAAAAAATAATCTGAAAGGAAATATGGTGGACTGATTTCATGGGTTTGTCAAACATTTAGAGACAAGATAGTACAGTGACACGACAGGATTCAAAGTATACTTACTCTGATTATATGAAATTGAAATAGGTTGTTAGGGATAACGAGAAAAGAGCACAAACGAAGTTCAGTTAATTTCAGCCCAGAATAGGCAGTAGTTTGATAGAATATCTGAGGTTTTGCTTAGAAACGGAAACAACCGTAGCACATTTCCATTGGGCTTGGATAACACCGGTAACAAAGGATATGTTGTCGCGAGCAGCCATAATGTTTCTAAGAAAACGTGATTGCACTTTGAGAAGAAGGAAGGAGGGTCGTCTGGTAGCTGATATCCTATATGGTGATAGTGTCAGATGGCGGATGACTGAATGGGATAGCGGCATCCGTACAGCCAATCGCCGTCGGAATGCACCGACCACACAGGGGCGTCATAGGGTGCCAGAGACGTTTTACATTTGGTGGTGCCCAAGAACTGGCTGGCAAAAGAAGAGTTCATACGTTCTATCCTCTGTTTGACCAAGGCGAGGCAGTTTCACAAAAGCTCAGTCATTAATTCTGTATGTAATTCCTTTAAATCTTAAAAATACAATTAAGGGGTAAGTCATGCTTCCCCTGTAATGGGCTGCCGCTTGAATGGAAAAGAACAAAACAAAAATCGTACATTGCTCTTGTGAAAAACCAAAAATTATTAAAAAAAATTATTTGAAGCGTGAAAACATTCGCAAAAGACAGGTTTCTTGCAATAATCTTGGTTTGACGCGCTCTTACAAATTACCGATGTACAGAACGAAGATAAGTAACAGACATAACCACAACCAGAGAGTCATTAAAAACGAGAGAGATCAGTCAATAAAACTGCAGCATACAATAGTAGCTGAAAATGTTTAGAGTGAGTGGTGATCATTCTATCTAAAGTTATGACGCGCCCTCTAAGGGATAAGAAATGTGTCTAGTAAACCGAAAGCAAGTAGACAGTAAACGGGAACTCCGTGATTAAAATCACCAAATATAGGACGTTAACAGTCAGACATTTGTGGTATAAGAACTGGCAAGAAAACATTGATGACTAGAATAATATGACTTGCAGAAAAAGATGGAGTCAAGTACTTATTACTAAGTTTCGTCTGACTATAAGAAAAAAATCCGCATAACAGCAAGTCACTACACAGCCAACACCGCTTTTGTAGAAACTGAAGACTGTACGAGACTCGCCGGACCTTTGATGTGCGTAACAGAAGTACCGCCTGTCTTCTTGCACAAAACGCCATCCTGACGAAAGCAATGAAAATGTTCGAGACGATCAAGATAGGCCTCATCGAGTTTGCACAGTGAGGCGGGCTATCCTAGAAACAGGTAAATCACTCTGCAAGCTCAAAATACCCACGGAACAATAAGAACACCCTGAAAAACTCACACTGACGAACATGTGCCGGAATCTCTTCTTATGGCTTCGTTGAATTTAGCTTCTCGGAGAAACACTTCTCAAGAAAACCAAGTAAACTGCTGAGTCGTATACCCTAAATTTTAAAGAGAAAATAGTGGGCTTCACTGACACATGTTAAATTGCAGCCATTTGATTGATTGAAATCACTTAGGTATTTTGCAGCCTGGCGCCTGACGGTAGCTATCGCCCGGGTTGTGGTACTAATGTGAATTCAAAAACCGCTAGGAGCAATCTTAGTAAGTTTAAATTCCGAAAAAGAAAACACCATTGACCATTACTATTTGGGTCCTGTCTGAATATGTAATTCATTGTGTAACTGGGTTAGTGGGACAAGAAGTTAACGTCATGGAAAGGAATGATTCCAATGGACATGCAGTTGTAGAAGTTACCATTTCACATAGAGGTATTCCTTCATGTTCATCACCATTGACAGTAGTTCATCTGAACCGGTCTACCTCATTATTTTCACTAAACGGTACCATCTAAACTTTCTTTTGTTTGAACTTCTTTTAATCTAAATAGAACAGACCACCCGAAAAATAAGAGGCTTATTGCAAAATTTCATCACCGCGCCATTTTCGATCAGAATTCCTTGAGTGCAAAACTGTCAGTGAATTTGGCATCAGAATACTTGAACCCCGACTCAACCAATGCTCAAAGTCAATAAAGATCAGGGGTGTTTGGCATAAAGCAAGCGAAGTGTTTCATTCCGTTTAGCTGCTACGGATGAAAGAAGGAAGACATCTGAAACCTGCAAGTAAATATATTCTATAGGATAACAGTCAGTAAATAAGCCAGCTTTGAATTCCGTTAGGAAATTTACAAATATAAATGGGTACGAAGTCATTCCTTGCTGATTTTGACAAAAAATAATAAATGATTTTAGCATAAAAATTTGCGGGAAACATTCCTTCTACAACACATCTGTTTGAATCGTATGTGCTCAAACTAGACCGTTCCGGCCGAAGTGGAAAAATCTAATCCTGAGAAGTGAACTCATTTCGACTAGTGGTTGTGGGCTATTAGTAAGTAGGCATTGTAGATGAGAGTTGTTACCAATCGGAGTACGACCATCATTGCCTAGCCTTAAAGATGAACGAAGAAATGTTTTGGTATGACCTATATTTAGTAACTTTCACCTAATCGTTTTTGTCAGTGGTAGATGCACAGATGCGAGGAGTTGGATTAGCAACATATGTTCATAAAAATGTGAACGATGGACCAGTAACCACAACGAGTGAATCTGATGCTACGTAATCGATCCCATCACAAACTTGGAAGGAAAAATGTAGGGCTTTCTGCATCAATTAAATCTACTATGCTTTACCCCTCCACTTTATTCCATTGTGCTGTTCCCGCGGTCCTGGAGGAAACACACAAAAAAGTGAAAGTTTTTGAGATAAACTACTCGCAGATTATGAGGGTGTAATCCTTGAACAAACACCCGGGATTAGATAGCTCGTTGTATTGGCTACTTATGGTACAATGTGCTATGGACTACCACACTAGCCTGTTGTGTGTGATCCATCAGATAACTCGCCCTCCTAATACGACAGTGCTGAAATTGTAGCTTCGTAAAAAGGGGAGCCTCACTGTCACTCTTGTCAGTTACACAGAAGAGGGGATCCGCAAACGTGACCGTGAGATTTGGAGCAGCACTGTAAGAACTTACTGGATCAGGCATAAAACAAACCAGGTAAGAAGCTGATCACTATCTACCAACAATGTGATGGGTAGATATAAGATTCGAACTTCTGACTTTTGGGGTAGCAGATGCTTTGACTACTCGAACACCGGCAGTCATCAACATTTTCTCATATCCAGTTCTAAAAATGGAATCGGTTTCGATATTCCCCTTCTTGTTTCTCTTTATCAAAGCATGAAGGTGCCTGTACGTAACCTAATTTCATTGGTAGACCTCCTTGTGCATGCGGTCATGTTGGGAAAACCGAGCTAATATGATTAGAGAAAGATGAATGAATCAAGGCTTTGAAACAATGACATCAATGATGATGATGGGTGCTCTTGCTACTGATAAAGCTGCGGCTGATGTTGATGACCACGAATAAATAGAATATTGGAGTTTTTTCAAACAAAGATGACGATGATAGCGATAATGATAAAAACGAGGAGCATGATGACGAGGAATAGTATGACGAAGAAATTGGTGAGGGCGATGGTGAAGAAGAGGATGAGTTGAAGTAGCACGAGGACGTCGAGCAAGGTGAGGAAGATGATGATGGCGATGATGGTCTTGAAGAAGATAATGAACAGGATGATATTGGTAATAATGAGGATGCAGCCAAAAACAACCATGATGATGACGATGAAGTTGACATTGGTTATGTTGACAATGCAGATTATGATGACGTTCGTGGTAATGATGAAGAGGTTAACGATTATAATAATGAGGAGGAGAATGATGACGTTTATAATATTGATTAATACTGTCATTATTATGTCGGTGATTTTGTGGATGGTACTGCTGGTGGTATGTATGAAAATGCTAATGATTTTGAGGATGACTGTATGGTTGACGACGAGGATGACGTGGACGAAGCTGCTGATGGCGATGATGACGAATGTGATGACGATGACGACGATGAATATGGCGTTGGTTTAATGATCAAAATGAATTTGATGATGACAATGATCATTTTAATGATGGCGTTGATGATTTTGATGAAGGTGGTGATGAATATGATGATGAAACTGAATAATTTGATGATTATGCTGCCGATGATAAAGATTATGATGACGATGTTGAGGATCGTCATTGTAATGGTTTTGCTGATGATTAGTTTGAAGAATAATTTATAGATGATATTGATCATGATTATAAAGGAGATCAAGATTTAGATGAAAAATGTGATGATGACGATAGTGATTTTGATGAATATGTTAATGACCTTTAGAATGCTGGAGATGATGTAAGTGATGATGATTATGTATTTGATGTTGATGGTAATAAATTTAATGGTGATAAAAATATTGGTGCTGATGAAGCTGCCGCTGATATTGACGAATTCGTTGTTGTTGATGATGGTGATGATGATGAAAACAATGGTGATGTTGTCGGCGATGATGAGGACGATTATGGTGGTATTGTCGCTTTTGAAACTGATGAAGATGATCATCATTATGACGATGATTGCGTTGATGGTGATGCTGGTGATGCCCCTTATGATGGTTATAATGCGGATGCTACTACCAGTACTGGGTAATTTTGTTCTATTATGATGTCCCAAAAATGATGGTTTCTCATGTGATCATTATGACTGAATATCAATCATTGTTACAAAACAGTTGAATAATTATTATGAATATTTCAACTTTGATTCCGTATAAGTATCCAGTTCTTTTGTAAATAGATAATCGTTTGTTAGCTGGATGAAATAACCCTTGATGCGGAGTGGAATAAATTTGTATTTTCAAATCCATCCGGTTCATGAACATCCGGTGTGAAGCTGGTTGTGCCGGCCGGACATATTTTCGACCGCGAGGTTTTATATGGACATGAGGCACGTGTGGCAGTTGGCTTAAGAACGGTTTTGCTTGTTTTGTGCTTTATCTTGCTCCGATACAGTCCAGAGGTGGACATTTGCATGGGTGGAAATAAACGAACGTAAAGGCACTGGCAGATGATCCACCAAATTTGCGGAATTTTATCAACATTCATTTCGCGGCTTTATCTCTGGACTGATGCACGAAAGATGTAAAGCCTTTACGAAACAATTTGCTGCCGAGATGCAAAGTGATTAATCTAAAGGTCACTTCGCACTTTTAGATGTCGACTACATCATCTACTGTTACTCATTCGCAATCATTCGTGAGGAAGCGAAATGATGTCTGGCTCATTGATATAATTCTGCCAAACATTCGACAAGGTTTCACATATAGTTACACGGCAAATTTTTCACCTAGAAGTAGTAAAAATGACCGAAAACTTGCTGGTCAAAGAGCTTTGTGATTATTAAGGAGGAAGAAAATCCGCGTCCATTCAATCTGATCTAGTTTTTTGAGAAAAGGTTAGTAGAGTTAATATAAAAAATTACATAGAAAGTTGCCAAGTGTGAATTACAGAACTGGTTATAAATAACTTCATCTACTTGGTTTGTAGTTCAGAAAGATTTTGCGACAACTAGACATTTATCACTGAATGTTGAGTCCGAAACTGCTAGGCGTCCGTGTAAGCAATTTTCAATAGTCTGTATTATCTTAACGTGGTTTTATTAAATACACCAAATGCTATTTACGTTGAAAATCTCCCTCAGGCTCATGCAGAAAATAATGCCCAGTTCAGAATTGTGGGAGATATCTTCCACTGACATGATATTTTTCAATAGCACCACTGGTTGCCGAATAAGAATGAACCACAATTGGATTTGAGGTGGTAAATGCAAGTACACTATAGGTGCCCTGCAAAACATTGTTACAAAATCCGACATAGAATTTTGAAATCAAACACCGCTGACGCTATGTGAAGAAGAAGGTTATTCTTGTAGGTGTTTTAAACTGGAGTGACGTGCCATAAGCGCACGTTTCGATTTTCTAAATGTGTTCTCGTTTGCTTCGTTAACAGCAAACGACAAAGCTCAGCGAAACCAAAAACCACCTCTTATGTTCGATTTGGAGAGTCGATATTATCAGAAATCCACCGTGATGGTATTTTCTCCACTAGTGGTAGTTATTACGTTTAAAAACACTGCCTTCACTCGCCCATAACTGAAGACTGTTACATTATGCGTCACATTTCATAGAGTCTTGAAATGAGAACGGCGCATCCAGGCACATAAATCGGTACATCTAAACGTTCCCTGGGAGTTACTTGATTGTAATGCTTGATTTAAGAAAGAGTGCCCACGGTAATCGAAACTTTGGGGAATTATAATGTCCACCAAGAACGTCATGCTATTACCGTTATGACATTCAAAACAAAAGGAAAATTATGCTAATTTGAAATAATGCAAAAAAGTTCAACTGAAGCCACCAGCCGCAAAATGTCCATTTTTTCGTCCTTTATGGACCCAGGTAATTCTCGGGACGCTTACCTGTAGAATACAACGGTTTCATCTGCTACTGAGACACAAACAATTTAAATTATTCTGGAGATTTGGAAATTGTGGCTGTGAATTTCGTTTTCGGTGACTAAGGAAAAATCTACGTCGTGATCAAATCAGTTGCTTGTGAAAGCTCAGTGATCCTGCCTGTTCGTCTTGTTCTTTGGCTTCCAGATAGCTTCTGAGGTTGCGGACGTAACGTGTTTAATCGTACTGCCAGTAGCATTTTGTAGACGTATTTTCAGTTGGATGTATCGCATAATAAACTCTACGTTACAAGCTAAGGTGCTTTCGACAGAACTCTTCGCTTCGCAGTCCATAAGAGCAACGCTCTCTATCAGTCACAGAAAGATTATTTTGTCAGGAGTCAGTATCTGTGCTCTCAATATGATGCCGCAGAAATTTAACACTAATGAGTCAAAAATGATCCCCAATTCTTTTGAATTAATTACTCTAGTGCTTGGAACGGGAACACAATACACGGTTAAAAGCCAGTGGTAAATTTGCCAAGGAAGCTAAAGGGCGACATATGCAGTTAGGTGACGTAATTTACCTTGTATCGATCCTTTTTACAGAGGCGGAATCTCTGTTAGATTAAAGCTAAAGTATACTAGTTAATTACCACTGGCATTGTTGTTTGTCACAAAATCAAACCAATGGAAGTAGTAGATTACTTTAAAGTTTAGCTCCAGTTCATGTCTCAACACTACGCTTTCATTTTCTAGGATAAAGTTGAGCAAAGTGGGAGAGGTAAAAAGCGTTTTGATTTTATAGGATAACTTGGATAAATTATTTTACGTCTATTCGGCCAGCCTATTGCACTCATTTCTTTAGCCTGGCTAGTGAACATACATGCCGTTCTTGACAACGAAGGCAAGACATTTGGAAAATAGGAATTGAAAGACTGGACGGATCAGAAGTCACACTTATTCGGTTGGCACACTACCGGTTTCGCGATAATTGTCGCTTCTACGCCGTACTATCTTGTACACTCCGATATTGATCTCCGTACCAGAATTTCATTTGAATCACTAGGGCTGTGCATGGAGGATGAATCGATTTATGGACCACAACGGTGAATTTTTGGCGGTTTCCGTTGATTAGTCAAGGGCAACCTTCGGAAAGAAGACACGTCGTTTTAAGTATTCGGTTTCAATTGTGTTAAGCTTGACGAAACTGGTAGTGAGCTTCTAGGGAAATTTTGTTCTCTCTTCAATTTGCCATGATACTTACTATAAAACCGAAACCTTAGGACCAAGTGTTCTCTTTCCAAATCTAGCCCTTGCATAACCAATGAAAACCATCCACAATTCACTGCTGGGATTCACGTATACCACTGGACGAACTGGACTCAAATATAACAAACTGATAAAAGAGGTTATATCTGATTACTGTCTACTTTTAAAGGGAGCATTTTTCACTATTCCATGTAGCGAATCGGTAAACTTCTCTCCACTAAGATCGATTTCACTCGCCTAAGATGAGGACACTTAGCCGGACGATAGTTGTCATAATTGTACTCCGTAGTCCATTTCACCCTTACGCAGTAAAACAGCCGTGACAAGTTTGACCTTGTCCTTCCTAGTTCTGAAAAAGCTGCACTCTCCACCCCAAACGTTTTAACTCATTTCAGTTAATGGTTTAAACAGAGATTACCACACGGGTAATGAGCAAATCTTACACGGATTTTGGAAAAACGGAATTATTGACCATATTGTAGAATATTTATGGGAAATTGATATAATCCTTTGTAAACTGAAAAACGATGAAAATCTGAGTAGCCCACAAAATTTCAGATGCAAATCATGAGGTATGAAATCTATAATGTTTTCCGCCCAAATTCTGCCGACTGGTCCGATGAGTTGCCCAAGTGCAGGCGATGGACAAATGATTTTGAAGGTGGCCACTGGAGAAAGCAAATGTCCGAATCCCAAATTCACCAGTCACTTGGGTAGTAGGCGGCAGCTTGGTGATTTCCGGCACCGTTTTTACACTTGTCTTCTTGAAAACCTTTGTGCTTTCTATA
This sequence comes from Fasciolopsis buskii, assembly GCA_008360955.1. Lineage (NCBI taxonomy): Eukaryota > Metazoa > Platyhelminthes > Trematoda > Plagiorchiida > Fasciolidae > Fasciolopsis > Fasciolopsis buskii. Next base: position 119,340 of record LUCM01006846.1, read on the forward strand.
ACATCACAAGTTTTAAGAATAAGGTTCATGGCTCCAAGTGCCCGGAATCTTCGAGAATATGTGGTATGCGCAATCAGAAAATAGAAACCCAGTAAATGCAGGTTTGTTTTCGAAAGCTTCTACGGTCCGGTCTCGTTGTCCTCAAGTTTGGGAGATAGATAGCAATTAGTTGAATTGATTCTAGGCAGCAGCATAACTGTTCTTCGATTAACCAGGCTTGTAGTGGATGCATTGCTGAGACAAAAACAAAATGGTGTACTGTCCAAAATGAGTGAATGGAAAAAAGCTTCATTTTCTAGTGCCTCTGTTTATTCTTTGTTGCGTGACATGTTTGATTAGCACCAGGATACGCCATTGTTCATGAATGCCTTACAGTGATTGTCTTTCCTTCCGCCTGGAAGAGGAATGTGATATGGTCCCTAAATTTTATGCTTCAACTGTTCGCGCACATTAGACTGAATCTTTCGTCAACCTTATTGTTGTCACTTTAACTAATGGAAATGAAGGCTTTTTATTTTCGCGGAAGACTTGAAAAGCGAACTGGCAAAGGATCCTGCCCAACAATTGAAAGTTTCCTATGAAAGGGACCAAACTGTCCCGTAGTAACCGGGGGTAACTACTATTACCTAATTCCAGTCGGACATGCTATGTAGAAATGAAAAATTATGGCGAAATAAAGAAACAATTATTTTTTCCCCAGTTTGCGAATATTTTCCGTGGCTTATAGTTGCTTTCCTGATTTGCAACTGTTTTCATCACAGTACAGTGGGCAAGTTTATTTTACAAAGAAAAAATCATTTTCGCCCGTTTCAGTTGCCCCTGAATATCGATTTGGAAATTCACCAGCACACCTTGAAACAGCTTCGCGGATACTAATACACGTGACAACCGGGACAGCATGTGATCGGATTGCATTTAAATTTTTCTAACTCCGTCTTTCTTTACAAGAAAGCCCATCAAAAGCACTGTCCACATTCAATACACGAGAATTCTTTTAGCAAGCTATCTTGTAATACATTTACTTGTTGGAATCCTGTGTTTACACAGTGGTTTCTTGCACGTTCGCTGGCCTCCTCAAAGCTTCCACTGAAGTCCCTTGAGTACTTGGTTCCGTTAGCATCTTGATTTATGTGTTGAATTCACAACCGGAATTGGTTTACGCACCAAATACTTAACTATTCGATCGCATAAAATGTCAGTAGTATAAACTCCGGACAGAAAACAGTTACTAACTCCGGGCATTTCTTCACTGATATTGTATCGTAAACGATTACCGTGACCAATTTCATAAGATAGGGCTAAAGACAGGGACAATGAAAGCACAATTAGCTAGGATTAGAACGCTCAGTTGTAAATTAGCAAGCAGAGCGATAGATAAAAGAAGTATCACCTAACTCCTTGAAAATTCCCAGCGAGCACACTGAGAAACCATAAGTTGGCTAACAACCTCGCTTTCAGTGATTCGTATTCACACTATCACAATACATTAGGGAGAATGTTTAAGGGGAATTGGATTGATCACATAAAAATACGAGTGGGTAAGGGATTTGTGGTGTTATATGCATAACCTGAATACACCAGAACGTGCTGTATTGTTTGTTTTATGGTCTAGGGTTTGTATTGGGACGGAGTGCGGGCCACGGGGAGTTGAAGCGCAACCACAAATTGTCTTTGAGCACAGTGGAGGACTATAAAGACGGATCGCGACAGTTACCGCAGTGCTCAAGATGCCAACCCAGACTGTTGACCCCGGACCCTGTATAAGGTCAGGGGTCGTCACAATCCTTTGCTGTGCGCTCAAAAACAATTTTTGGTTGCCCTCCAACTCTCCTGGCCCACCCTCCGTCCCAAAACAAACCTTAGACCACAAACCACTTAATACAACATGTTCATCTGTATTCCGAATATTCCTGAAACACCACAAACATCAATTACTTGGTGATAACAAAGGTTCGATAATTTTTTCTAACCTTAGGTGTTTAATGTTAAAGTTTCACTCTTGTCCTTATAACATTTCAAGGCGCCTTTAATTTGCGAACTTTTGGTGGGTAAAATAATGCTGCATTACGAAAGATATACATTGATACACTAGTCGTTGTAAGATTTGCCAAAGCAACAATAAATAACCAACTTAATAAGATCTATTTCTCAGTGAAAATGTAAAACGGAGACACAAAAACTACTTAACGTACCAGTGTGAACCGCTGACACTATGTTGGCGACACTTGATTGCGGAGATCAATCCGTACTGAGCTTCCACCAGAATGACCCTAACTGTCAACAGATAAACTGAAAGTAACTACTGCCAAAGACACGTTGTGGCTCGCTAGAGGTGATGACTATATTTGCTTGATATGCTAACCAACCCAATTGTTGGGAGAACATCGTTGAGAAGAATTGTGAAAGAAATGGAAAAGGATGTGAATGTAAGCGCAAAATACAGGTACACTATGCCACAAAATCTTTGAATATAGATCTGAAGTGACCTCAAGTTTCCCAAATCACATAGCAATGGATTTACACCCATCCCCACCTTAACTAGATCCAGACATATGCTAAAACAAGAAGAACTGAAAACCAATGACAGAAGAAATCTGCCATTTGTCTATCAATGTCTAGGTTCGCAAAGAATGTTCCGTCGATCGAGCTGAAAAATGGCACGAATACTTGAGCACACGTTTTCAGCAGGGTAATCAGATTCAAATGTTTGTATTCGACTTTTACAAAAATCAAAAGCGCAAGGCATCTAATTTGGCCACATTACAGCGGTCAGAAATTATAACCCCAAATGCAGCAATCTGAAACAAATGTCCGCAGAAAGTGATTCCTGAGATGAAACGAAAGCTTCAACCATCTCAGTTTCCCCAGATTAGTTGCGAAGAAATCTAAACCAGGGGCAGATTTGCACCCTATTAATGAAGTACCTAGTTTGCGTATTCATGGTTTACTGGAAATAAATTAAACCCACATCCACCAAATAAACTTTGAAAGGTAAACAAGAGCAGTTTTAAGAACGTTGTAAGTCTGTGTTTGGCTCAATCACTTCATTTGCAAACGAAATAATAATGCTGATTATTGAAATTCAGGTAAGTTTTCCGAAAAACGATTGATCAATTTTTGGCCCTACTTCAGTAGTTTTGAGTATGTTATCATCTGTTGTTGTCCTATGCATAGTAGACGTCGTTGATTAGTCGTGAATACAAGTGTTGAAGAGCGGTCTCTTTTTCCAAAAACCATGACTGGTGAACCCTTAGACACTCGCGGGACCTTAGATTACGTCATAAACACCAAATTTGTGTACTATCTGTCAAGGACGGTGCGCTTAGGAGTTATGCGTAGGTTTATAAATAGCTGTACTGCCATATCGGTAGTCTGGTTAGAATTTAGCTGGCATGTTTCATTACCTCTCTCTGTCTGTAATCGAGTGGGAAAATGTTGTCTCCTATACTCGACTTCACTCCAACTTTGCCAGAGGACGTTCTACAGAACGCTTTATTTGGTCTGACAGAACGTTCGATTGCTCTTTCTCTAGGGGACAGGGAATTTCGCTTAGGATATGAAGACAGTACTGCTTAGTTGAGGAACAAAACACAAATAATTCGACGTATTTTGGATGGTTTGATGACTGGGGTATCCCGGTGACCTATGTGCTTTGCGCCTTTGAAGTGCAAGATCAACAGGGGACTGCGCCAGCACACCGTTTTTGCTGATCGGCTAGCGTTAGTTCATACATTTAAGTTCTCGGGGAGGTCGGCAGCATAAAAGTTGCATTGAACAGTTTGTTAAAAGTGTGACATTTGAATTAACGGAAGAAACGTTCTGCTTCCTTCCGATGAAAGATTATAAGATACCAAGGTCCGCAATATTCAGTTCAGCTGTTAAACCTGACCTCGGCGAGTTATGGATGCTTCAGATATTTTTTCTGTATTCGACGAGCGATATGAGAGAAGAGCCGATCAAATCTGGTGTATATGGCAGATGAATAGTTACAAGGTGAATGGTGTTTTTGAATGTTAATGTGCTCGTCCTGGCAGCATTCGTTTGTTCGGTTACATTTTATGAATGCCGGGCAATCGTTTACTTTCCAATTAGGATTTGTGCTTGATTTCCATTTGGTTGGCTATAATTTGTCGAAAATGGTCCTAGGTCTAAGTTCTCTTCATGATGGATATGCCCAGCCGGCGACCTATGACAAGAATGATGAATCTCTTATCTTTTACTTCTTTTATTAATGAAATAACGATGTACACCATTTTTGAGGAAGGGGGCCGCGGCCAACAGAGGATTGCCAAGTGGGGAATTCGATCCGCGGTGGGAGGATTCCAACCCGCGAACTTCACATCCGAACTCCGCGATCTTATCCGCTTGACCCCCGCCGGCGTGAACACATCTGTTTTTTATTTTCTATTCACAATCGCGTTAGAACCACATGAAAGGTAATTTCCCAGACAAAATCTAATATTAAACACAAAAATCGTACTAAAAAATGCAAGGTTTCTTTGCAGAATTAGCTATGTGATAGATAAAGGTCTTGTGGAATGCTTTTTCTGCTAAGTATTGTAGTCTACTACATGGGAATGAAGCGACATTTAAATCATTATTACATAACTTAATCTCAGAATAGGTTATCATCTGAAGATAGGCTGCTTTTACTTTGTTACACACGTGGCATCAGTGACAACGAAATCGCGCGAATAAAGTCATATGAGGAATCATTTTACATACAAGCGTGAAATCTGTCCTGCTGACGTCAAAACGGAAGGTCAGTAGCTAATTAGTTCGTCAGGCAGTGTCCTAAAAGGCGTTCTGCTTTCAGTATATATTTCCATGCTGTATCATTTTCCAAAATGCCTTCATTTTCGACCAGTACGAAACCTTGATGCACACAATGAACGGTTGATCAGACGCAATCAGCAAAGAGCAGGCTCCCATTTATTTCGGAACAAATCTGTCTTTGACATTCGAGAACTGTTATTTAAAAAGTTGTATAACTGTATAACTGTATAACTGATTCTAACGTAGTCGCTTTTTTAAATTCTGGCCGACTGACGGCCTTGAATTGTGATTGTTCTGTCCAGTAATCCTTCCCAGCTTCTGTTCAGTAGCAATTGCCGATCGTTTAACTCAACTGAACTGCTGTCCATTCCCTGGGGAATTGCTGACATGGAAAAGACGGACGCTTGGTGACAGCGAAATTCTCGGATTGGCTTAATCTTAGGAGACTTCAATAGCCAGGCTGCCGAATGGTGAGCGATGGTAATGTGTTACCGATGACAAAAACGATAACGCATTTGGTGGTGATGGTTGAGACATTTCAGCTAGTTTCACTCATTTGGATAATGATATCAATCAAACAGTTGTTCCCGATGCTACTGTTGATGACTATAACCATGATGAGCGGATAATGACCATCTTGATAAAGATGAAATGCATGATAAATTGGGACATGATGATGATGTCGTACATGATGATTATGGTCAGTTAGAGGATTTAAATAATTCCGTTGATAATTATAACGGTGGCTTTAATGACGAGGGCAACAGCAGATAATGGTGTTGACAGCATTTCCGACAACGACGATTCGGATGATGAGTTTGAACATGCCATTTTGTGGTTACTAAGGGTTATCTGATTTGTGGTGTAAAATACTTGAACGATGCCAAAACTGGTGACGAAAAGGTTCAGAGAGTGTTATTATCAAAAAGCACCATGCTGATGGCCACATGGATGTTTTCGATTGCATTCACCCCGCAGATTTAGGTACTCACTAAGGAAATCATATCCCTTGGCTTCTCTGTGCCATTCATTATTACTCATCTGATGGGGAAATAGTTGGCCGTCTACGAATACAAAGTTCACTTTGCAAAGGCGAATTTTCAGCAGACGATTGTTTCGTTTACCCTAGAATTCCACGGCATTATCCATTCGATCCGAAGCCAAAAGACATCCTCATATGAACCCCGTACATCCGAATTCTACGCAGTAGGTGCCACAGAAATCAAAGGAGTGTCTATCGCAACCACCAGCCGAACTTTCCACCCACCATTACCCTATGATGCAATAAAACCGTTCTAAGGCTCTATCGGACTTGTCAATCGATAAGCATGTTCAACTGGATAATGCTGTAAGACCGATCGGTCAAATGATGTACGATGAAAATTAACTTCACACCAAAGCTATTTTAACAAATACCAAGAAAAATGTACGTAAACAAGAACGGCAGAGCCGAAGAATTGGCAGGTGAAAAACAACATCAGCAATACCTTGAACTTGAACCACTTACAGTTTAAAAGGTTTAAGTTAGTAAAGTAATAGTTTACATCGGCTTGAAAATAACTATAGTGAAAACGCAAAATGTAGATTTAAACGGTCAAAAGAGCGGGAAATAACGAATGGTAAGAAAGAACGGTACACATTCTGTGGTTTTCTCGTTTCCGGACTTTATAACGAGACAAATTTTGCAGGGAGATCATATAGCTTTCGTTCCACTGGCATCGATCGCGAGTCATTTTATCGTCTACAAATGGCGATCACTCTCATCACTCGGATCTCAGGTAGGAGTCCAAAACCGAAACTAGTTTTCTATTCCTTCAATTCAAGGCATAGCCTGACCACCGCGCTGCTTCTTCCAACCTTAGCTAGCACGTGCAAAAAGAGCACAAAAAGGTAGGGGATGAGCACGCACAAGTAAAAGGCGTCCAAACCACCGAAGGCAATGCAGAGCGACTACCTCAGTCAGAGGATAACTGTCTGCATCCAACATCCGACAATGCACCTAGCCTATGCTCAACTTATGTTTCGGAGACATTTACGGTCGAATACAGATATCGCCGGACGTGTTCAGCGGAATAGGCCAGGTCTCCCAACCGTAAACGAGAACGCTATGAATTGCGGCATTGTATAGCCCTCCTTTGAGGGAAAGCCGGATATCATGACGACGTCACAAGTGTCATAGGTGCGCGAAAGCTGCTCTAGACTTTCCAGACACTGATATAACCTCCCCAATACATCCACCAGGTTTTACCAGGCTCCCAAGGTACTTGAAGCTATTGATTACCTCTGACCGATCACCACAAGGGGTGACCGCAAGCATAAACTGCTAATCATGGAGAAGCACGCTGCATTTTGAAGGTACAAAGAACATGCCGTATCCGGATACCTCAACCGCCAAACACCGCAGTGAGTGCTGAATTTCCTGTGCATCGTCACTCCGTGAGGCATTGTGGTGGCCGTACTACGAACCAAATTATCTGTTTCTCGCAGGAATTCAACATCATCGTTTAAACGACCAGAAAAAGTGCTCCCGAGAACATCCATAATAAAGTTGGAAAGAAATGGGTATATACGGAAGCTTCCCTACACTTTAGAGCAAACGACAAAAGGTGACGAAAGCTAGTCGTAACCTGTGACCCGAATTAAGGTATGACTGCACAACACTCCAAAGGCCAACACTTACTTCTCAGGTACTCCATTCCTCAACAAATAGTTCCAGGGTACACACCTCTATTAGCGGAATTCAAGGCTATGCGAATGTCTAATTCTAAAAGGATCGTTGGCATTTGGAAGTCAAAACTACTGGAGTGACGATTTAATCGTCGACGGTCAGAATGGCGCCCAAGCTGTTCCATGCGTGTCCGCTTATCACGCGTGCTGCAAAGCAGCAGCGCTGACCCTATTCGGATTAAGCTAACATCCCGATGGTTAGCGCAGCTCATGCACCAAAGATGAGAATAACATTTGATTCCCCTCTCAAAGAGTGAACTTTCTCAGAAGATCAGACGTGCAACAACTAAACTCGAAGTTCTCTGGCCAGTACCATTCCTCTATCTTTAAACAGAACTGTGGAGAGGCCATGGTAGTCTGGCATGTCATGACGGTTTAGGTCTTGGATTTCTTTGTGCACAACCGCCTCAGAAAACATTTGTTGAGACAGTCTCCAGGAAGTGTATCGAAATAGCTATGAGAGGGTCAGAGGCTGAAATACAGCTCAACTGCGCCTTGATGCGCTCGGCCGGGCGTATAATACACTGCTGCTGGTTGTGAATAGATTAACCTTCAGCATCACAAATCGTTTCGGTCACACCTAGTGCTCTCTTACGGGTACCTTTGATCAGGTGAACTAGCATTTTCCAATGCATCACTAGAGCACTAGAGGTCTAGGCCATTACGTGAGCCTACATGCAATACACATCTCGTGATCAGTCTCAGAAGACATCCAGGGTGTTACCTTGCGACGATGGAGGCCCGGACTCTTTAGGCTAGCAGGATGCATGGCACTCTTGATAGTTGTTGATGTTATTAGGTGGTATTTCCAATTCGCGATTCAGAAAAACAAGGGGACAGGCGGATCAGGGAGCTTATTGCAGTCTAACTGACATTGTATTGTGTGTTTTGAATGCCCGTCAGAGCACATGTACAGCTTGGTGCATATTAACGCGTGGTCGAAGTCGACGGAAGTGCTCCAGTACCATCGGCAGTCCCGTAGACACCCCCGCCATTCGTAGCTAATAGCCATGTGGTCGATCTGGATCCGTGGTTGACTCGAACAGGGCAGACGGCAGTTGATATACCGGCGATTGGAGTGTTTGAGTTTGGCACGGCACCCGATGGTCAAACACAAGGCCAACAACGATCCCCTGTTTCCTGTACGGCAGAAATCGAAACCAAAATGGCCTCCTAAATGAGCCCCGTTCGAGGGTAGCAGACTTACTCTGGCATTCAGGTCATCTGCTTAAAGCACGATCTCATGTGTAAAATGTCGTGTGATTTTTGACGGAAGTGGCCTTGATTGCGTGAGTGTTGCAACCTGTGGGCGCACACGCTGAGATGACATGGAAATCGCACCTATCAGAGTGACAACTGTTTACTTTGCACGAACTTATGTCTCATTGTTCACAGCTGGCTTTCAGCTGAGATCCGGTCAAGCAGAGCAGCCTCAAACCTCGGACTGAGAGTCACACCACCTCCATTAAAACCAAGAGCTGCAACCTCGGGGTCCCTAGAAAGGTGCAGATGAAACCTCACGGAAGAACCGGATGAGAATGTCAATTTAATGATAAAGCTGGAGTCGTAAATCCGAGTATCTTGGATACAACATACATCATTGTTTTAGGGTCCCCAGTTTACATTGTTCTATACGCATATATTTGCGCGCTGACTGTGGCCAACGCAAAGTGGAATCGGGGAGGAAAAACAGCATCCGTCGGCAGAAGCGGATTCCGACGCCACTTGGAGGAGAACGTGATGGAACAGGACTTCTTCCAGTACATACTATCAGTACAGCCGACTACAATTCTCGGTGGATACAAGATAATTAGGTGGAAGGTGCAGTAACGTCAGTCATTAGCAAAACAAACAGTTGTGTATGGTGGAAGGTCGCTTTTGTGATTGATATTAGGGTGCAAAACACTAGGTGTAAGATGGAACATGATCTTATTTAATTGTACTGTGGGCTACTGCACTACTCGGTCGTCCGGTCCACAGTAGGCCTTTTTATTCGAGAATGAACCTCTAGCTTTTGTGCACCCGAAAATTATCTGTAAGAGAGCAGGTTAATCCCACACAAGCCGGCGTCCGGTTCATCGTTTCATGTGTATCTTCTGAAAAACGTCATCTGATCAGTGGAAAAGGAAAATCCCGACGGCTGTATTTCGTTAGTGAGCCACTGTCGTTGCATCACGGTCATTCCCGGACTCTTATGGAACTGTTTAGCGAGCGCACGCGTCAGGCAAAAACCTGTCACTCCCCGATACTGCTGCTGCTTGTCCACGGTCATTCGTTCGGTGGGTTTGGGGTCAAAGTATTCACAGGTGACCACTAGGAAGGCGACTGTATCTTTACGTTCAACTGCGGAACGCGCCTGATAGCACACCGCTGCGCAGTGAGCCCAGGCTGGGACTCAGACGGGTTGGCTAATTCCTGTTGACCTATCTATGTTGGTCAAATTTCAGACTATTATAAATCGTGTCGTGCGAAACTGAGTAAAAATGGTGTTTCTCTATTCTGCTTTTATTCGAAGGTGCATTTGAGATAACCTCCTGTAAAGTTTCAGCCGATTGGTTTATTCTTAGCACAACTCTCGGTTCAGATGCAGGAAATGTAAGTCCCATTTTGTAGTATTCAGTTAGATCCTTTTGTTAAATTGTGCCATTTCTCCAGCTTGTATGTGGACGAAGCTTAGGACTACCATTCAAACAGTATACTTTTAATTTCAATGGATTTTAAAATTTGTGTTGGCTTTTGGTTTTCATGAAGTTCTGATCGCTGACCCTGGGATTTAGTTCGCAGGCGTTTTGTCAGCCATCAGCGATCAGAACCCCATAGAAATAATTATTGAATCTTCGTCATCATTACCAAGACGTTAGAACGGCACTGTAGGTTGCAGGACATGACAGGAAAGTGTGTTAAAGTCTAAAATCTTTGACTGCAGCAGGTGAGCTCAAGAGCAGATGACTGAGCTATACATTTAGGACCGAAAATTTTACCGCGGCTGCTTTTCACGATCCTAATCAAACCTCAGCCCCGTAAGGAAATTTCTCCAATGGTAATTTCATATTATCATTTGGAATGTTTATTTATGATATCTGATAAAAACAAGGCCGGAAGGTAATGTGAGAGTGCCTGAGTTGCGAAAATCCAGGATGGATTGAAAATTTTGGTCAAACTGTTTATAAACGTCGATCCAACTCGAACCATTCCAACGGAGTTCCAAGTTATTTGATTAAGAAAAGGTAGATATGATAAGTATATATTACGCAGGAAGCAGCAAGTCACATCGGGGAAACAAAATGTTAAAAACCACAAGACTGATTGGGTCAATCATTTACACAAATAATAAAAGAAATGGATTATCACATGCAATTTATTCAAGCGGCGAGGGCAATTCAGCTGACAATGCCGCTCAAAGCTAATTATCTGGGATGAGTGAACGAATTAGCGACTGATAATAAATACAGCTGCACACACGCATGCGCAGGGACGCTAGTTCCTTTACCCATTTCGATAGGAGAGGATGATTTTGCAAACCATTCCACCACGTCAAACCCAGCTGTCTGGTACATCCCCACTTGAAGTGACGCGATCCTCCATATTCGTACGATGTCTATCGGTCCACGGCAGATGGTTTGACGTCGAATTAAAAACTGGCGTCGCCGTATCGTATTCGGTGGACTGGAAACAAACAGATAGTTGGTCCACATGATATTATATTCTTCGTAATCTAAAACAATACACTAATCCTTACCATTTTCATGGAGGGTGGAATGAAACTTATTATCTCGGGGTCAGTTAGCAACTCAGCTATACATATCGTCAAAACATATGCCACATATTCAGATTTATGTTGGCGAAATGTTACCAGACGTATGGAAGGCAAAATCAGACAATCAAGAGAAGGCTTTTTTCTCACTCCTTATTCAATCCGCTACGTGGTAAACAAACTAAATATCAATGACGACGATAGAACTATGCATTACCAAATGGCGATCTGAGCTTCCGAAAATCAGACTACTGGAATATCTCACTCTTTATTATGATTTGCGCGACTCAACATCCGTCGGATCTTGTGGAAAAACTTCCACGTTATAATTGTAATGCTGAGGACTTCAACTAGTTAAGGACATTTAGAATTAATTTCAAAGGTAGCGCAACTGTCTCATTTTCCAACAAACATTCGCGTATGCACATCAGTAACTTCGGTAGAGAATTTGGGCGCAGATCCCATTTCCAATGGAACTGAGGCGCAGTTTACGAAAAGGTTTTGGCACCGTATTTTATTGCTTACCATATCGCGCTGTCCATCTGTGGTCGGCTTCGATTAAAAATGGGAGGAAACGTGCCGCTATGAAAAGCGATTATTTATAAGTTACATCTTGATGTCAACAAACATAAAATAGAACTGACTTAGGAATTCGCTATACGTGAACAACGCTAACCATCATCACAATGAATTTTGCCGAGCCTCATTCACTTTCTGCGCATGGAACCCATGCTCAAACACGAATTCTTCCGTGAAAGAATTTACCTTCCAGCCCCGTGTTCACACCACATTGAAAATCATGAGAAAACTTCACATTAAGCACCCCTTCGCCATCGCCATACTGACCTCAGAATGAATGGCCGTGAGTTAGACCCACTAGCTACACGCTTATTCTAAAAGCTCCTAGTAGTTTATTCAACATCAGAACTATGCGATGCAGCCTTTTTTGTTCAGGCCGTTAGCCACAAATGGTTAGAAGAACCCCAGTCGAGACACTGTTGCTGAGCGCTACAGCTTGTATTTTTCAACAGTTGTGACCGAATTCTCTGGTTTTCAATAACGGCTTTGTATTGGAAATGAAACTTATTATATCCATTATTGGAACCATCTCTTTTCTGAATCTTCGGATAAAAAAGTTGTTTACTTCTGCCATTAAAACAATGGATTTTAGACGACTGAAGGAAAAACCAAATTCAGTCTACGATGCCAGTGATAAATAAAACAGGTTTCCAAAACTTAAACAATATTGGGATTGCCCTTCACAGATTGTACAGCCCACGAGTAATGGTGACAGATCAAGATAAGATTTAATACCGAACTGTGACGAACGACCGAAATTATGGTTCATAGCTTCACTTAAGTTTGGGAATTGACATACCCGGCAAAAATTAGATGCATTCAAATCATTTATCCCGGAAGATACGGAACCAAGTTGAACAGAACGTTACTTTTCCTCTCAGTGGAACTCACATTAGACATTGTGTTTAAATCATTTGACCTCAGGTCTACCGAGTCTGGATGGAATATATTTCGGGTGGGCATATAAACTGCCTCCGGACGAGAGGCCGTAGTCCACCGTTTATTTAACCAGGAGGAGTGATTTGTTGAATCGGAACTCGATTGTTCGAATAGGTCCACGGGTAAAGTACTCGAGCGGGAACCTGGTGGGCCGCGGTAGGATTGAGTGGAATCCGTAGGTAGCGCTCGAGAATTATTTCCCCTTTGTGTTCGCAAATCGCGCACATTTAGTGGTATATTATACCGGGTCCGCGTAGGCCAGCCCGATATAGAATCTGCCGCTCCGATTATCGATAAGGAATCGGATCTTCTAGCAGGCATTCGCCACGGACCGCTCATACTAGATTTGGGTATTTCAACCGAAGTTACTGTTTTTGATTTTCGACGAACAAGGCTGCCCAGGCGACTGCCACGTTTCACAATACCGAAGTCTAACTCAGTCCATCCGGCCTGCACCATAGAGACGGGATAAGATGGGGATGCGAAAAAACAGCTTTAGTTATTCGCCTCCTGACAATAATAACAAATATTTTGGACTGACAACCTGGGAGTTATTAAAGAGTTATCGTAAAAAAGGCGGCTAAGGAAAAAAATCAAAACATCTGTGACAAACTTCTGGCGCTAACACAAACCCTACATCGACACTGTCATTATCTCTAGATAGAGAATCCAAATTTCAAGATGACTCTGGCATTAAACCTCACATGGTAACTTTCAGACGTTAAATCCTCACGAGTTACGCGTCGTAAATATAGATACAGTCATATAAGAATTTACGTTGGAGGAATGCGCATTTGCTGAAGCGTCAACTAAATTCTATCCTTTGACCTTACTATAAATTTAACTGATTTTATTCAAAGTACTATTTAAAAATTGTTAAAACCTTAATTTCACTTGAAGTAAACTCTACACTAACGAGTAAGAAGAGACTAAGCCTTTACCCCACATTTCCAAAAGGCGAATCCCAGTAAGGCAGGAAAGGGCATGAAATTCACCAACAGTGTCCACATGACACAAAACGACATCAGATTTTTTGAATAAATATACCATAAAAGTGGAAAATAGACAAGATTTGGTACATGATCCAGCTAGGGTAAGTTTCTCACATTCACGACTGCCATCTCACGGTTGGTTGGTTTTATATGAAAAACAGTTAACTATCATCAAGACAGATGACAACGACTGTCATGTCCTAGTTAGACACGAACGCATGTTGCAAGATAATACAATATATATATACATACTATATATAATAACTTGGCCAGTGATGATCAAAAACGTAACATCTTGGCGGCCTCAGTTTACATCCGAGACCATTGAAAACGTTCCTATCCATCCATAGTACCATAGTGCCTGCTTCATGGTCTCAAGTGCAAGATGTATCTTTAGATTTTTGTCTTTTACCATTTTATCTACTGGCTATCTCGACTCATCTTCCGATCACTACCCGCCTCACAAAATGCTGGACAACAATGCGGAAGTTCTGTGGGCACAGGTAGCAAATTATCCGATCACCTTGGACGTTTCGTTGGCGGATTTTGACAACTATGAAAATCCTTCGACCTTGGCGGGATCCGAACCCACGCATGTAAGCAGGTCACGCATGTGTACCTCGTGTGCTCTACCAGCTGGCCTACGGAGCGACGCCGATGTTCGGGCATTTCACCTAAGAATCAAGGATTACCCACCAGAAGTGTGCAAACCCCTGGCACCCAACACAGTGAACTTTTGGCAATGTGACTGGCGGAGCATGAATGTTCTATGAACCAAACAGCATCCACTAATCAGAATTCAAGGGCATGACTGTGAAATTCCCCAACACCCTTCGGTGTGGCCTCGTAGCTCTGCTGGTAGAGTACACGCGGCAAAAATGCATGGGTTTGAAGCCCGTCGGCGTCGAATACATTTGACAGTTGGATAAAACATTTTGATCTATCTGGATTTAGCGTTTCCTCCAAAGATTAGGCTCCACCATATTCCATCATTAATACGAAAACAGACAGCATTTGTGCACACTCCGGCTGCAGATGCCGTGTTTCTGAGCCATATCAACGTTACTGCTGCCGTGTATGCTAAACTGTTGATTGATGGCCAAATGACATGCCAACGCCGCAAGCACCGATGCTATTAAATGCCAACAGCCTGGCACAGTATATAGACTGCATCTCGCGGATAAGCCCCCGTCGTTTGCCTAACCACAGTTTTTGCGCGCTTAATGACCAGGATTGGAAACGGCAGAATGATGAACAACCTTTGCCTTGGAAAAGTTTAAAAAGCTGACTTCTAATTCAACTGCAGCGGGGCCCTATTTTCTGCTGGGTTGGTGCAAGAATGATACCGGAATCAGCCGCATGACAGAAATGCTGTTCGGAATGCTGTGAGGTCCCTCCGTCCTTCCTACCCCAACCGTAAAATACTTCGAAAATCACGAAACAAGCGTAGTAAAATCTGAAAAACCCTATTTTTTTCGAAAACTTGATTATTTCATGGTCTTTGTGTCTGTAACTCAGCAAATTTGTGCTATATATATATATACAGACATGTGTATATATGACTAAAGACCAAGTAACCCATTTAGGTGGACGATGGCAACCAGGCACTGGCCACAATATCATATCACTGACGATGTCACCTCAGCTGGTAATGAAACGTTTGTAACCGAATTGCTCAGCTCAGCAAACATATATATATATATATGCACTGCCTATTTCATGAAGTATTCCACAGCCCTAATATAATAGATAAAAACGAAGAGCAAGGAATTTTTCCGAAATCATTATAACATAAGTGAAATATGGCAGTTAGCAAAAGTGTCAAATAAGTAAACACAGCATAGTTATCTATCCTTAAATCTCGTATAATTGCGGTTGAATCAAGTTGAAACAGCAAATTTTCTTCCTTTGCGAAATGATTTACACCATGCAGAATTGACGCGCAACATGAACACAATCAAAGGAGTGCAGTTTATCTGTCAGGGAACTATTTACAGCATCTCTATCTACCTTGATTCAAATGTTCGCAAAGGCTGCACTTTGGAGATTTTGAAGTAACCCATATATGATGTAACCTCTGGCATGCGAATAAACAATAATAACACATGGGTCTCTTGGATTCCAAGCACTATATCTAATTTGCCCAAAAAGATCAAACTTGCCGCTTAGAGTATTTAAGTCTTTAATTGTGGGAAATGGACCTACCAAACTATAGTTTGGTTCAGTAGATGCTAAGCTCATGAAACTATCTATCCAGAAAACGTATGACAAGCGTACTAACCCGTGAATTTCAAAAAGTATTGTTTGGTTACTGATTCAGTCAATTTGTCAAAATTAACGACCAACCATTGAGAATTTCTTCAAAGACTTGATAACATCAGTTTCCAAAACGGAAAGGTCCCTTTTTTCTCTACCACCAGTTCAAGTATTACCATGAATGGCAAAGCATTTGGAAGGTTATGGATAAACACTGAAGAATCATTTTAGTCAGGAAACATGGACCGACATTCGATGGTATTCCGTTTAGTATCCGATCGCTGGTTGTGTGGAGGTACATAATTAGTATACTGATTACTTTTTTGAAACTGCATCACTCGGTTTTGATACAAATGCAGACTGAATAAAAGCGCTGTCTAGGGCAATACGAATATTGTACCGACCCATATACAAAAGTCGTTGATTTCGGCTTAACTGGAACCAACGTCTGTGCATCTTATGTCTCGGCTTGACCAAGAGGCTAGACAAAAAGTCCCATCCAATCCTATTCAGTATACTGGAGGCTCTTCAACTAGAACGATTTAACCGGATATTTGGTACTTACTCATACGCACCTCAAAGGAACAGTCAAGTAAAGAACTAGGCACCAATGAGCTCCCAATGGCTACCAAGGTGACCAGCAGTAATCGAATATCGAACCCTGGGTCTTTGCGGTTTTGAGTACTTGTTGGCCTTGATCATCGCTGATCTTTCCTGACTATTCATGTTCTCCAACTGATAACAATAATTATAGTTGAAGAACCATACTTGCAATCTGGCAAGATATTTGCGGATACATTGTTTTAACAGGAGTAAATTTGGTTGAAATCGAGTCTCCATAACAATCCTTAGGCATTTTAAAAAGCATGATGCAATCCACCTCTAGCTTTCGTGTGAGTGCACGGAGGAAGAAGACAGCATTGTATTTCTAACAGATTTCTGAATAATGTTTTAGTTTCATTTTATCTTATAGACGAGAAATACCTAATACACCATAAAGACACGAGCGGCAGCCAGTAAAGATTGCCGAAAAAGTAAGTGAGCTTTAAAAGTTGATTTACTGACACCGCGCCTCCATTAGTTTGCATAACACCTCAGCTTCAACGGTGCTGCTGATCAATCAGATTTGAGCACTTCTTTTGGGTTGATTTAGGGTCAACTTCTCTTTAATAATTTTGTCTCCCAACAAAAACAAAATCTCATTTTAAGGTCCTTCGAGTTGACGCACGGCGAGCTCATTATGCTTTTTTTCTATGAATAAATTAAATGGAGGTAGGCAGTGCATTTTCATGAATAAAATTCTCTGCTTGGTTTAGTAATTAAAATAACTTATTGTGTTTGGCATAGGCCACGGACCATGAAGTAATAAATGTTGGAAAATAGGGTGAAAGTTGGTCCAAACTTAGTCGGGCAGGACATAAGCAAAAATACATTATGCTCCTCAGTTCCGATGACCGTACACAAACAGGAACAACCACGCTGTACTCCTGAAAATTTGCCATGCAGGATCACATAAATACGCATAGAGAGATAGCATATTGCTTAACCCCAAAGTTGTGTGGTTTTCCTCCGGGGCTGTACATGGTGACTTTGGTAATGTCCGTTTCCCCGTCAGGTTCAACACTACTTATCGCATATCGTTCATGATAACCCAAAGTGATGCTATCAGTACTATCCAGTGTGAGAATGAGCACTTTTGGGAAATGGACCAGTTCTATAGACCACCTACCGACTGTAACCCGTTGTTAAATGGCTGTTTTAAGGTTAACCGTGAATGCTTGAGACAGAAGAAGAAATACTAACCATTTGCTGAGTTCATCTTGTTTCAATTGAGGCGCATCACTAGTCTTTCGACTGCACAACGAAAAAACAGACAACAACGTGCCAATTCACAACTGAGACAAAACGAAATTAGATCCTTAAAAATGTTCATTCATTGTTTTGCCCATCATTCGGTCACCCCAGTAGTTTGTGGTGAGCTAAACCATAGGCTCTACGGTAAGTGAGTGCACAAAACAGACGCAAAGATACACATTTTGTCCAATGGATTGTTATACCCGTGTAACCTGCTAATCGGGTCTCATGTAAAATCCAACAAACCTAACATATGACTACTGTTGATAGACCGAGGGCTGACGACCCGATCTCGGCAATTAAATCCGCAAGTTTATTGACCACGAGCTTGTGAAAAAGAAAAACCAAGATGTACCTATAACAAAAGTACTCCTTTTTTCATTTTCAGTATTAAAAGTGGCTGTAACGGCTCATGCAACCCGAATTCCTGATTAACCTATCAATCCATATTTATTTCCTTGCATGATTCCGAATATAATTAGATTTTTCATCTGACGGGCGACTTTGACCAAACACAGTTTGTCTGAAACTTGGCCTTCTTATATGTCAACATACCTTTGTAGATACAGTCTATGTCTGTGTTGCTCTTTCATTGAAAGCGTACAGCGGCGCTATTTTTCGTTCATATGATGAACTTCCCACTTGGCATATGTCCTCCGCAAATGCATTTACATTAAACGTGTCTCAAACAATCTGTTTTGAGGGAACAGTAATGTGTTTTGAACGTCGAACAAACAGTAAAAAGACAATAGTTCTAATATGGGTATTTATAGTGCCCCTTTTTATAGCAAGCAGTAAAACAAAAATACGATGCATGTTCGTGCTCAGAACGATTAAAGTTAGCTAAAACTTATCATACATGGCCAAAGGAAAACTTTAGCAAAGTTTCTAAAAGGAACGAATTGACAAGGGAATGAATGCACTCTCTGAGCTCACCCACAGAAAAAGCTAACCGCTGTTATTATTATTCTTATTATCGTTGCATTTAATCACTTTTTGCTAACTTTTTAAAGAACGTACAATATTTTTGGAACCAATGGGGAGTGGTGGGCGAACTTTGGAAACTGCCGAAAAGGGGAAAGGTGACTGGCGATTAGACAAAACGGAAGACGTGGTTTTCTCGAATTAAAATTTATGATTATTTCTTTCTGATAATCAGCAGGCCGTAGGTAACAGATCACATGTAAACCCACCGTCGTGATTTATTTAAGCCTTTCGGATGGATTGAATCAGAGATACGCGGTGCAAGGTAAACGTGTATGGCGCATCTTGTTACAGTCAGCAATGTCCCGAAGATAATTATGTGCACTATCTTTAAAACCGTTTCCAAAAATGAAATAGATATGAACTGTGGGAATCCAGATAAAAGAGTGGATGCCATGATCCTGGATGGCAGTTTTGCAAACATTTCGATTTTTAGTACCCTACAAGGTTCTTATTACATGTTGCTTTTTCAGTCTCTGAAATTCTTTGTCACGAACGCCTCAGACTTATCAACATCAGTTTTCACCGTGTCACCAAACAACAAACTCGTGACCTATTTGATCAGTCGTTTGTGAAGGCAGACAGAAATCTGTTCACAATAATTTGCTGATATAACTAAGCGAATCCCGGAAATGGCATACTCTCAAATGATGCACTGTTTGGCGGAATTTGTGGGTGTATGGTTAGATTTGTGACCTGATTCAAAACTGATGCTATGGTTGATGAGTAAACAGTGAAGTCTCGTGATATGACGGATTAGAAACAACCTAAAGTAATGCTAAAACTTCTGACTTGAATGGAAGAGCACCGTGAACGCACCTCCACTCCGGCAGGGGTGAAAAAACCTTGCAGATATGGATGATTATCACTGGCACCAAGGGTGGATTTTCTGACGTTACCAGAAACTCGGCGTCTGGCGCTATGGGTTTCCCTCTTGTCTAGACGTTTTAATGGAGACAAAACCGGAGAGCTGAAACAAACGAAGTTGTACGTGCACAGTATTCTATTTGGTGAAACCCGGGGTGAATGGAGGAACTACGACCATCGTATGTTCTTAGCGTGTTGACCAAAAATGCTTGGTGAGCATGAAGGATGTCTTTTGACCATTTCACAAGATTCAAAATAGTCCACATTGGTCAAATATCGTGTTTCACCCACACCGGACAGAGGAGGCGTTCGCCCTTACCGAACCAAAATTTTCCCCGGCCTACCCACTACTGATAAGACAAGCCACATTGATTCCGATTGATCTCACCTACTCTGTGTGGCCAAAAACAGATCACGGATGCGAATTTTTTATTAAGAAAACCACAAACGACTACTTTTTCGTGTTCTGTTTTGCGCTTGTCCTCTACAAGTTAACATGTCACTATAAAAGAACAGTAGAAACTCCTGCTTAGTAGATTATGTTGCTTATGTGTTCCATGGAGTTGAGGAAAACATGCGGATCGAAAATTCTGAACAGAAACTATGAATGGACCACCGGCTATGTGGATAGAAAAAATAGGGTTTACTCACAAGTTTGTAGATTGGTCGAAGTTCCGTGAAATCCCATAAAATGTGCAATAACTGTTCACTTAATTGATGCGTGCGAGCTCTTGCATCAGAAACCGACTGTTTCGAATCCTCGACGTCATCCTCTGCCGCGGTCAAAATTGACTGTCGTTCCGTGGCCTGATAAATATCGCGACATTTTTCAATTCCTCCCAAAGTGGTAAATCGTCTAATCCAAAAAGGAAAACCAATAAGAACGCTACTCTGACAATGATGTCAAAACGAGCAACTACGAGTATCCTGTCACTCGTTTAAACTTTGTTGCAATGTTTAAATTTTCTAATCATTTTCTCCATCATTTTACATTGTTTTTATCAGTGATACGGTAAGATATTTTACTTTCTGAAAGGTAGTCAAAGATACACTTAGGTTATCAACTTGAATAGTGGGCTGTGGCGTCGGAGCTGCAATCAGTATGTTCAAAATCGAAAATCAGGCCAGGTACTAATGGATCACCATCAGCCTACAAATTACATTTGCATTTTGATCTCTTGACGACACAATCACCTAGAAATATTCAGCACATAAATCAAAATCAGGTACAAGGTTATGGAATAGAGATCAGCATGGTTGAAATATACTCAGTAAAACCAAAGGCTAGAGTTACGGACGTCTGTGACATCGGAACGCGCAAAAGAACGATATATAAGTGATTTCAATATTGCGTGTATTCCAAAAACTATCCTAGACCGACGGTTAAAAACCACTGAGCCAAAAGACTATGGGTTCTAAAACTCAATTTATGCTTTCAAAGATCCGCTGGATTTTTGAAATTTTTCTTGCAAGACTTCACTTTTAGCTTCGTTATCGATCCCCGTAGCTGGTCGTCCTACGGTGGTCACTACTATACTTCTTCTATTTTCTCTTTGCTGACCAACCCGCCAACCAACCTAAAAATAATGGTCGACTAATTGTCATTTTAACCGGTTCTTCTTACCAACATGTAATGTTATAAAGATATGATTATGTTAGCTTGAAAAGGAATTGTTAAAGAAATACGTCCGCAAACCGATTATCCCTTAGTCCGCACTGCTCTAATCAATTAAGCTTTATTATGAATCAACGGATGAAAGTTGGTAAACGGTCCACATGTTAACGAACTATATTGAGCACTGACGATAACGGACATCTGGACCTAGTATGACTAATAGTCTAATCTCCGCGTGCCGCGAGACTCTTTGCTTCACGCATTCTTCTATACCTCACAACATTCCGCGATTTTCTCCAATATCTTTCTTTTTAGTGCTATTCAAACCCAGAGAGAACAATTATTCCAGGCAAGACAATTGTCAAAAGCTCAGTTGTTTCTTAAAGGATACCGCTTTTAAAAACATGCACATTATCTCTTAAAAACATCAGCTCTAATTCAGTCGGCCAATTTAATGTTGATGTGCAGTGTATTAGCTTGGTTGTGTTTAAATTATCAAAGGCCTTCAAAAGTTATCTATTATTGTTGCTTACGATCAGGGTCATTGAGCCTAAGCAGTATTACATTTATTCTTCGTTGGAACATTTCGCAGGCGATTCCAGTTTGTCATGCTTTTATCGAGAAAAAGATAATTACATTAGAAGATTTGACTGGGTATACCTAACAGACAGTGTTTGAACAACTGAATAATGATTAATTACTTGTCCCTTCCGGGACATAAATCCCGTTATTTCACGGAAGCCCGTTTGTTTTGTTTAACAAACGTATTGTTCTATTTGGTCAATGAGTGGAGGATATCGAACAGATCATATATCCCAGATTTTTCTACGTCTTCTCATTTTATCCATGTAGATCTGGGACACAGTAAGGTGTTGATGATAATTGCTCTGACATGGCAAAAGCTTTTAAGCGAAGTTGAGCTTTATAAGGATTTCCCAAATTGTTTTTCCACTTGTACTGTTACTGAGAGATATACTGATTCCAATTAATTTGGACAAAAATTGAAAGTCGTTGTATTGAGTGGGAACATATATGACTCAACTTATGGCTCGAAGTCAAAACACGGAACTTCTGCTGATAAACAGGTCACATATTATGCAAAACCCCTTCAAAAGGAATTCAATCCGATTGAAATGAATCAAATGAACTATTGTGCACATCTCAGCGAGGCAAGAGAAATTTAAGCTTAAATGATATTGAATATCCATTCCGTCTACATTAGATCAGCTGGTAACAAATACTAAATATTACCGCGGTAAAGTTAAAAATGTTTACAATATATACAGCCCCGTTGGTTGGATGTGAAAATACAATCATGGTGAGTAGATTTGGGGCGACTCTAGCAACTAATTCAGTACGTTGCTGCGCTCATAGAAAAATCTTTTCACTTAAACTAGGTTTACGAGATCAAATGTACCAGTACTTTAAGGTATATCGAAAGCTTGGAACACATCTTTCCTAAGGGAGCGTATCAAAGCTTCAGATCTCGTAAGCTACTCAAGTAGATGAACCAAAAGGGGATTAATAGTCAACATTATTGTTTTCTTAGATAAACTAAGGTTCACAGAACTAAAACCAAAATGAGTCATTTTTAAACCAAACAATTAAGCTGTATATAATTTTTTGAAAACCATAAACTGTTTTCCCTTTACAATTGTTTACCGTCCTTTCACTGAGGAAGTATTTGGCAGTGCCAATTCATCAGGTCATTCAAGTGTATTATACCAGACAAGAAGACCTACTAGCAGAACCTACTGTTCGGTCAATTCTCGTTTCTAAATGTTTTCGGCAAGCTCCTTTTGGCTCACATCATAGTATTTCTGGCCAACTTTATAAAGGAACAAAATTTCACCTGTAATGTGAATTATTCTGCACATATGGCACAGTATGACCAAACTGCGATAACATGCATGTTATGGATTTCTCGATAATATTTTCCCATTTAGGAAAACATAACTCATTCGAATTTGCAACAAGTGCACAAGCAGGAATGAGATATCATTACTTTAATTCGTGTTACTTACTTCGCATGCTCTATTCTTCTTTGGACGAGAACCGAACACAAGTGCAGTATGGCCGACGTGACTGAATAAACTATCTTTTTGGATACGCGATCACTCCAGTTTCCACTCACACTGGAACGCGTAGACTGACCGGTTTGGTGTTCCGTATTGGGCAATTGCCATTCGGAATTTTCCTCATGTCTCATATTCCCAATTTCAGTTAGATCAGTTGCGAATTTGCCCAAAGTCGAAATAATTCGCTCAAGAGCGTGTTTGCCCAACAATCGGCAACACTGATCTTCTGTTGCAAGATTGCGTAAAGCGTTCGATACGACCAAAATAACTCGAGGGGAAGGGGCGCTCATCAATTCAGTTAAAATTGGCAACCCGTGAAAGGAGCGAATCTGTGAACAGTAATAGAGTGGGAATGCTCTTAATTATCTTTAATGACAAACGTTACATTGAGTCAGTGATTAAAAACAAAAATCTAAAATTTTGAATTCTCACAGATACCACAATGTTTAGTTTTGAAAGGTTTTCCTCCTTCTGATTAGCTGCTAGCGGAATGATAACAAAGTAATGTTTACCAAAACCCCACACTCAGCTAACTGTCTTCCGGATACCGTCAGTTTCAGAAGATAACGACACAACCAAAGTGACAAAATATTTCTGGCCCAAGGAAATGTATTATCTAGCATTACCAAACAGTGAAGCTTTTCAGCGTTTGATTTTAACAGCAAGAATAATCGGCTGTAAATCACCAAATATTATATCAGTAGATTTAGCCCCAGTCGTAGGTGATTGTCTGTACGCTATTCTTGTTCATTGTGATGTCAGTTAGCCAGCCTAGATCCCACCAAAATAACCTTTCCATAGTATGGATAGTGCGCACACTGCATCGGTTCCTGCATATATCAGAAGCTAGCACACTGATGTAACGTGTACGTGGCTGACATATGCATAATCTATTCCGAGTGGTTTTTTCAGTTTGTTGGGATATTCTAAATATTTCTTTCACCGCTATTCGGCAATTAGGAGTAGCAATCAAAATGAGGGCACTTTACTGCAAAGCATATGATCGGAAAAGTTGATCTGAGCTGAACACGAGGTTTGCAGTCATGATATCCGGGCTTCGAAGCCCGAAAAGTAATTACCACCTAGAAACCCTCACTGTTGCGTGAAAACCGTAGATCGACAAGCTCACAGTTTAGCTTTAAACCCGACTTTAAATTTGTGGTCTATTATCTAGGTGAGTATGTTCGTGAAGCGGTTTTTGGTGTATTGAACAAAATGTGCTTTTTTCGCAATGAATAAATCAAAATTAGAACTATTCGTCATACCACTGGAAGTAGGACTGCATGACACCCTACAGGAGACAATAAAATGGTCTGTTGCCTAACCAGGTTTCTGTTGATACGATTGCAATGCACAGCATCCCTGTGTACACTCCAGGATTATTGTATTTGAGTTGATCCGGTTTCACATGTATCAATTTATCCGATACATTTATAAATCGATTCATCAGCGTACCGTATTTCGTTATATCAAAATCTTCGGTTCATACTTATAGGGAATATTTTGTGGCTAAAAGCTTAAGTACACTTTTTAAAGTTCAAATACGGATACATATAGGTTGCACAGGTGAATTTCAATATTTTTACGAGATACATCTCTATTTGATCTTAAAACTTCGATATGTCAAATTCAGCGACTGTTAGCAGGAAACGAATGTGGGCAACTGAGTTACTATCAACAAACGACCTAGAAAATAACTTGATGATGTCAACGTGGTAATTAGCTTGCGTCAATTTTAGCTGCCTATGTGACACCATCGGTTGTCGGCCCGGGAAGTTGTAGTGCTTGGATTAATTTTGTTGTGAGTTGAGTTCGGGCCTAGATAGGTGAATAATTTTCTCCGAAGTTGACAATATCTTAAGTCACATTGATTTCGACTCGTGTTGCGAGGCGCTACGGACGATTGAGAAGGCAGACTGGGCGCCCAGCAAGTGTCCTGTTTCTACCAAGTGTTTGACCATTGAACTAGAGACAGTCCCTTTCCCTCCACGTCTACGTTAAGGCAAGTCGTGTTTTTTGTTCCTTTCGATAGCCGCCTTGCTGTTTGACCTACGTAAGTGGCAATACAGGTGTACTTGAACTGGTAGATGATCATGAATGAGGTCAGCAAGGGTATCTTATCGTTGTTTCTGCTCTGAAGTATGGGAGACATTGCGAACATGCCTGTGATTTTGGCGACTTTGAAGTTAGATTTACTTGCTGCCATAACCCTTTGAGACAGGGTAATGAACAACAGCTTCTAATAAACCAATGGCATTTCCCTTTCGGTCAAGTTTCTTTAAATAAACTTATCAGTATATCCATTGCCTAGCAGCGTTTTCCTTTACGTGCGAATTTCCCTTTTAGTGTCCGCGGTACAAACGCATTATTATTTTTATTACTGGCAAATAATCAACAGTCAAGTCAGCAATGCAATTATTGTATAACCTCAATTTCCATCCGCTTTTGGATGAAGGTCGATTCTCATGAGCTTTTGCAAGCAGAAAAGGCGACGCCAGAGACGAATACAAAACTAAAATGCACCACTAAATATCCTTGAGTAGATTCTACGGAATGTCGCAAAATTCTAGATCAAAGATCAGCAGTATTCTTCTAGACTGAATTCCGGGTTGGCACGCTGCGTTTAATGACCCAGTTTCCATTTGTTTGTATTTTCTATGCGTGTGACATTTGGTCAGCAGATTCCAGGCGGCGATAGGACTCAATGAATTCGTCTCGCGAATCAGTTACTTAAAACGAAGTGGATAAGATAGCCGTACAACTATCCACCAAATATACAGAATTACGTGAAAGCATGCACATCAAACGGGCAAATACCTGTCTAACCCCCATTAGGATCTGGAAATTATCAAATAGAACCGATATCCATAAGTATGCCGTGATATTAAGGCTTATGTGCCAAACAATACT
This sequence comes from Fasciolopsis buskii, assembly GCA_008360955.1. NCBI lineage: Eukaryota > Metazoa > Platyhelminthes > Trematoda > Plagiorchiida > Fasciolidae > Fasciolopsis > Fasciolopsis buskii. The sequence continues at coordinate 145,671 of LUCM01006846.1, forward strand.
GAGGTATTCAAACAAACAACACTGACATTTTCACAGTGGATCTGTTTCAACAAGGTCAACAGATTTGAAACAGAAGTGCATAAAAAGTACTTTTAGATTCTTGCTGACACAGTTAAGAATAGATATGGAGCTTCGCAACTACTTGGACAGTAATGACAATGACCACCTAATATATAAACACCGAGTTACCATCAAAATAATAAACATGATGTATTAATACCATTTTCTTGACGAGCTGTGCAGAGGACCAGTTACCGGCCGTGAGATTTTGTAAGGTACCAGCGGCAGCTTCTAGTGTGCATGGATTGGAACTGTGTTGCAATAAATCCAGGACTATTTGTATGGTCTGGTTGCTGAAGAAAAGGCCAACTGGATTGTCCAGAGAATAATGGTTTGCGTTGGTGGACGACATTTCTGTTGATCGAATTCCAGAACCAAAAGTGCAGGAAAGTTTCAAAATAATAGAAACAACCAAGATGAATAAAGTGAATTAAGAGAATCCAGAGACATGAAGACGATATGTGGGGCGGCATTCGTAGTACTACTAAACCAATAACACCCGTTATTCTGGTTCCGGCTTAAAGATGAACCATATGCGTGCACCTTTTCCACTTTTAACTCATTTAATTTAATCAACCACTCCAGTTCCATATATAAGCTGGTATGTGGTAGATTTCACGTGATGTAATGGCATCACTATGAACCATTGAAAACGACCTTGTTTGCCGCTTCGTGTCATCAACGGAACTGGATCGAAAGAGGCTCGGAGTGTATCGCGGGATGTAATGTTTCCAATTACGTAGTTTTTTTCAAAGATCAGTAGTACAGCTTAGTTTAACAAAAGTGACATCTACCAGCACAATTTTCTACATACATAAGAATACATACATACGCATAATTAATTGCATGCGATCAGAAACAAATTTCACATATCCACACATACGAGCAACTTTACCAAACCAATGAGCTTACAACCACTAACCAGGATCATTGGATTGAAAATCCTACCTTGATAAAAGCTAAGCAAGGCAGCCACTCCCTACCAACAACGCTGCCTTACTGACTTTTGGGAGATAACACCGTTCATTTTACTCTTTAGAGAAGAAAGGTATTATGAGCAAAATGTCACCGTGTCATTTCCAGTGAGATTTTTAGGAATTCGTAATTTTGACTGGCAAACACGGACGACACCCAGGGTCAGATGTAATTTCAGCGTTTGTTTCACTTGTTAGGAGCAAATTTAATCCTTTCCTCAGGGAATGCAGCAAAGCAAGCAAGAAAGAGCAAAAGCAGTTCACCAGAAACTGGGTTCACCTGTTACAATCTGCTAGCTGGTCTACTATTTATTCTTATTTACTCGATTTTCATCTAAGATAAATTGCGAGAACCAGAAAAACAGAGACCAACTTTCACATGAGACGGTTGATCAGATCGATCAGAAAAGCCTTCACGAACTGAATCAGATTAGTTGAAAACGTCGAAACTTGGAAATACTAAACACTGGGATTCAAAGAACTCAATAGAACCGCTGTCTAAAGCCTCATACCATGGAACAGTTTCTAACCTTCAGACTAAAACCTGGAAAGTCCACCAATGAACTCTAGATAGTCTGTTGAGTTCTGATACTCGAGAGGTATCAGACAGTGGGTTGGTCATCTAGGCCGAAAACATTTTTTTCTTAAACCGTACGAGAAAAAAGGTTACAAAGCATGCTCAGGTCAGCCTAACCAGTAAGATTACAAGCCACCCTCAGTTATGTACGTGACATGATAAATAACCCGCAGTATCATTCATCTAGGAGCATGTAGAACCACATGAAAACAAAGGACAGAAAAGCTAGTGGTGCCATGCAGGAAAGCCTAAGACTTAAGTCAGGCAATCTACCGGCTGTTAATTCTGACCACATGAACTGATTTCTCGAAACTGCCGATGGCGGATCACACAGAAGTCAACTTTTGTACTGGGCGAAATTCATTGAATATGTGTATAAATAAATGCGGATAAAGGCGAAAGACTTCTGACTGTTTGCGATCGATTAAAGTGCGGGTACTGAGGTATTATTTTAGAGAGGTTTCACGTTACATGACTCTTAGCTTGTTGTATTTGGTAGCTAAAAGCTTCTGGAAATCTAATCGTCTATGTACATCACTTAATAGTAAATCATTTGGAAGTTCCTTGGTTGGTTGCGCGCTTAACTTCACTTGGTCTTGTCAATCTGTACTCAACAGAGAGTTTTTATCGCTGTTGGTTTTCCTGTTATTGAACTGAAGATCAATGTTGCGAAGAATGGTGGGGAGCAATACTTAGCGCATAGAGTTAGAAATAAGGTTCGTCATCCATTCGGTTAATGACAGAGTCAGCTAAAGCTGTTTTACATTTGTTCGCTTTGTTCCCAGTAGAGTTGCCTCAAATGTTTAGTATAGTTCCATCCATCGCGCAAATTACCAGTAATAAACGAGAGGTTATTCCTTCCATCCAAGATCGAGATTTGGCACCGGACTGTCGCAGATCCGTTGGAATCGATCAGAACCTCGGATTCAAACAACTGAATTATTTCAGCCGATTTACAATCACTACCGTTCAATGACAACCGAAACCTGGCAAGCGAATAAACCATTTGATGCATAATTCAACCACGGAGTGAAGAAACCTGTTTATCGAAACATTTCTCTCGTTACGTAAACTTGGGCGGGCACCAGTGTACACCTCCCTTGTGTCTATCAAAACTGGCTTCTGCAGCCCGGGATACTAGGAATTATATAGATTACAGATATTCTTCTTACACCAATTTCACTTAAGTTTCCAGTTACTCCTTTTGATGTCTGGATTCACACTAAAACTGGCCGCATAATGTGTAGATTTAGACCGGATTCACCAAACGTGGCCATTAGGACAAAACTCAATAGAATAGTATCAGATCCCGCTTACACAAAAATGTGAGCGCAGATCAAAATACACGCAAATTTGCTTGGGCCAACAAGACACTTCCTAGACATTTTACTCAAAATGCACATGAGAAATGTTAGGGAAAAATATGAACCACACTAGTCTTTTTTCTTGTCACTAAGCATTCAAAAGATTTTCGGAAGCTTTGCATAATTGTGTTCAATGGGAAAGCCACATGAAGGGGGACTAACAAATAGAAGGGACCGCGAAGAATCAAATGTGAATAACTACACAATAGTTTCAAGAAGAACTTTTCCCAGTTGCATGAGCTGAGATAAACTCATTTCTCAGAGCACACAATCTGCCAATTGTCTGAGCTTATCCACTGTTTAAATTCAATCTTTTTTCACTTATTCCAGCGTCCTAGCGAACAATCATGATGCAGAGAAAAGACCGATAAAAGGGTGATGTTGAAAATAACTTTATTCACTACACGTTGTCATAATCCATTTTTGCCACTGAGGACAATTCAAAACCAACAGTTAACGGTAATCAGCAAATTTAAAGGAATGTAAGCAAATCCGAATTGCATTACAACCTCTCAAACAGGCAAGATAAAAGCAATCACAGCGCCGCAATTTACCCTCTTCTGTCGAAACCTGTTTCGACTGTTGACTTGAACTTCTGAAACGGATCCTCGATACGGCCGATTTTGTTTTGGGATTAGGTTCCTCATGTTTTTTCTCGCTAGAATCATCCACCAAGGCTGGATTGTTGTGAAGGGCGTAGGATAAATTCCGCAAGGAACAGGCACAGTGTTCGACAGATTTCAAATCTGTGCAGTGCTGCGGAACGGAAGCACGGAGCACCGTCAAAAGACTCCATAATAGCCAGGGGCTATGTCTCAATTGTTCTCGATATTCGGCACTGCCCATGCTACTAACGTTTCTGTGTAAAATAGTAGGATGTGCAACACGAGATAACTAACGGCGCAGCGTTCCTGACCAGTCTCAAAGTGTTGATGAAAAATAGACGGATTAGCTTTTGAAAAGCCGTTGCGTAAAATAAAATGCTTGTGACCAAGAACTGATTAGGACAAATTTTGCCGCTAAAGAAGCAATCATGAAAATTCATGTATACAGGGTCGTAAGAATTAAAAATAGTCAGGCGGAATCGTTTAATCGTCCAAGTTTCATTTAGTTCATAACCATCCAGCGGTGACCTAGCAATTACCTGACAGTGAGACAGTAGGCAGTATCACTTTGGATCTTTAATCGTGGTTACATCTAAGAAATAACTGCCTCCGGATGTAATACATCAATGAAAATAACGAGACAGTTAATTGGCCTAATCCAACACGGTGAGGGAAAAATTATGTGCCAAAATAAATGACTCCTCATGCGGTCTACAGGAGGAAAGTACAAAATTTCATGCCATAATGTCATTCCTCTTGGTAGTTTGATTTTCCTATCAATGGAATCTGTTACAATGGAAATATTTTAGTAACCACCTAAAATTTACAAATAGTCCTCAGTGATTATTTTCCTCCCTTGTTGCCATAAAACAAGCATAATTCAGTACGTCAACATATGTATTAAAGGTGCATTAAATTGCGATTAGTCTAAACCCTCTCATTTCCAAAGAGAATTCGGTCAGTTATATCAAATTTTCATAGTCCCTTAACAGTCTAGAAAAGTTCCTTTCAGCGACCTACTTTGTGTATTTTTTAAACCTATTCAAAGAAACAGTTAGTATACGTGCCTTTGGACTGTATGTGATAATGTCATACAAAATTTTTCCTTGTGATATGAATGAAAAAATCGTGCATTTCAAAAACGAGGTTAACAGTATTAAAGAGGAAATAACACGGTGATTGAATTTATTTATAAACCACCTGTTTCTTAACCGAATGATAGTGCCGAGACAACTACTATTGGTGTATCAGGCCAAGTTTCTTCGCGACATTCGCATTTACCATTCTAATTATTCGACTCCTACAGTCAACGTACCCCATGCCAGGCCCCTGTGTAATTTGGTAACACTTTAATAAAAACCCTGCCTTTTGTCATAAGAATAATGAGTTGACCCCTCGGTTACTATGACTGTTTTTCTAATACAGATTAAATCGATACATTCGATTGAAAATTGCCTTCAGAAAGCCTAACCATGATGACCGCAACGTGTACTCAACGATGCTTCCAACGGCAACGCCCAGTTTCGGATAAATCCGCACCTCTGCAGGATAAATCAAAATTGCACATCCTTCTTTCCACGCACTTCATGCATCATTTGGAAATGATGCTACAAATCCCCGTGCAGTTCATTGCATCAAAATATTCGGCACCGATGGGCCGCAACTTGGGAATCGCGCTAGGAATCCAGAGTACAAATTGTTTATTCTTTGGAGAACAGTTTCACCAACTTATGAGGAACAAACGATTGAATGATGCAGACTGTTCAGCGGTTGTGAGACAGAAAGTGAAGTCAGAACCCAGCACAGAGAGATTAATGGTTGAAGGAACTCAAATGATTGGGGAGTATGGTCTTTTTTGTAAAGGTGCAGTGAGGATAAACACTATAACGGCCTAGTTCTCAATCTGTTCCCGTAGTCACCGGGACAACTTCTCGTCAGGTAAGTTCCCTGTGCAGCGCGTTAGACAATTAAGCACCATTCTCTCAGGTTTTCCCAACAGATGTCTATTTCATGTCCCGGCTTCAAACACAAACCAATGGACCAAGCAATCTAAGTTCCCGCAAGACCCAGTACCGGACCATATATATATATATATATATATATATATATATATATATATATATATATTATGAGAATCATATTCAACTAACTCTGGTTCAAACCGGTGCCGATGCGTTCCGTATTAACCGATGGACATGGTTATCCATCAGCTATTCAGATCCACTTATGTGAATGTCTAAACTGTGAATAACGTATGCTAACTTCTTCACTATAAAAATTCCTTCCATAAATCGATCCAACTACTTTTATATGCACGACAGCGATTAATTAATACCGCATGTTAAATTGTGGATATTTTCAAAATCTAATCCACAATTCGTGTTTCTATTGGGTAAACATCATTTCTGCACATGGCTATGAAGATCTAAGAATTTTAATAACGAAGACGGTACAATGCAGACAAAAATTTATCGCCTCCGATTCGTCTAAGCATCGTACGTGCACCACAGACAGAATCTGGTGAGTGACATCTAGTGGATTAAAGATAAGCGTTTCTAACCTTGTTCCCTGTAGTCGATAGTATTGTTACCACCCAGATGGTTAGTCATCCACTAAACAACAGGACGCCGATGATTGGAAGCTTCGGTATAAGAACATGGTACATTGAGGCTTAAAACAAACCCATAGAAACGCACACATCGAATTCCAGCATAAAATGAACAAGACGTGAGAGGTTTCGTCTGAAGGGCGATTAATCACCTCGGGAAAGACTCCACACGAAGCATCAGCTTTGTGAACTCGGGCAAAAACACATTTTGGATTCATGCAATAATTCACCATGCGATATCATCGCTCAAATCACCTTTAAGAAACCATAGAAGCACTGTACAGCTGTTTCATTCTTGTTGGGAACCATGAACAGTGCATATCCACCGCGCCCCAACTGGAACGCGAAACCGGGGACGATGATATCGCATGGTGAATTGTTTCACGAAAATATTCAATTTCCTACTACTAACCCATGCCAAATAGCCAACCTCTGTAGGTCATATCCAAGGTCTTCGTCATACTTAGGTTATCTGCAGAGAGGTCATCTACCAGTAGAGGTCGATTGCTGTGCCGTGCAAATCAGTGATGGATAGTTACAACATCATGTGCTGAAGTTCAACAAACCGTTCAGAGCCTGCCCGGTAGCGCAAAGGCTAAGACATTCGATTCAGAATCGTTCGTCCCGGGTTCGCGTCCCAGTTCGGTGATGATTCCTAACAAGAATGAAGCATCTGTATAGTGCTTTTATTGTTTCTTAACGATGAGTTGAGCGATAGTATCACATGGTGAATTATTTCAGGAAAACAATCAGCCTTCTACACATTTTGGATTGCTTAGAATCACTTAAGGTTCGCGGTGAAATGAAACGAAGGATTTAATCGTAAATATTAAACAAGGTTTGGGTAATCATGGCCATCGTTTCAATTCCACTTGGACGGAAAAATCGTTTCACATAGATTTCGGCCGCTGTGAGTGAAAAGGACATGGACATTCCAAATTCATTGGCAAGTACCCAGCGCACAGCTTTATGCTAATGATGAACCGAAACCCTCTGTGAACCAATCAGCAGAGCCTGGTGGCTCACTGACCAATTCACACTTTTTCACCGATTTGGGCCTGAGGGAATCAATTGGCAAGTTTGAGCGTATGGAATGACTAATTATGGCCTCTGTTTTTATCGCACTTACAAAAGACAATCGAATCAGTGTTCCAGACTTGATCCACTATGAAATAATTACTGGAGAACTGCTAGTTCCAAGCCCCCAGTGAATTAGTATAGGAACTGCTTGGAGGCGAAACAAGATGCATTCAGTTGGCTTTATGCACAGTCTACGAAAGAAAATTGCCGTTCACCTCCATGGAAGGGCTACCCGCAATGCAGCCGCATTCGAGTGGCATGTCGGGCACCTTATACACACGTAGTAACTGGCGTCGAGGTCAAACCAGTGTTGAAATTCGTGATAAGGTGAGCAGGAAACAGTTAAATCTGTCAATATTTGCCAGAGGTGAAACAATATTTCAGTGGTACTAATCCGTCTCAAACGGTGCTTAAAAAATATCTGCACGTGAAGCACCTTTAAGAATAGTTGATAAAGGACATGAAATTTTCGAACCATTTATTTCCCCATACGAAATTGAACAAAGAAAAAACCATGACAACGCGGGACAATTTATTTCTGAAAATAGTTTGGCGTACCTGAGATGACAGAGAAATTTTCTGGAGATAAAGAATTTTGCCACGGATTTCTATGTAATCCTTGGCAACATTTGGGGAAACAGACATTTATTGTATCGAGATTTAAAATGTACTTTAACAGCTGCTCGCAAAAACTTCGCATATCAAAACTCTTACAAGTGCCTTTGATCTACAGTGAAATTCACGGGACATCCGAAGATGAGATGATATAACTAACTGTGGCAGCCAGCGCATTTCTTGCATTAGAAGTCTTTTTCGCTCACGTATTTTTTTACTTACCGGCAGCCGTTTGTTTTCTAATCGGTCTTTCTTCCCCGAGTAGGCAGTAGCACAGAAAAACGACACATTAGGAAAAATCTTTTTAGATGTGGAGCCATGACCTGAAGTTTTGAATAATTCAACTAACCGTTTGTCACACCTTAGTCAGTACTTGATAGATTTCCTCAGGTGTACTTTAGCACTACAATGATCAGCCACATGTTTTCGTTGCCACCAGAGCAAGGATTCAGTTTTCGATTAGGCAATCCTGGCTTTCTAGCACTCTGTGAAATCATCCTCACGTGCCGATCTAAAACTCAGGCTTTAAAAACAAACAGGATTTGGTTTCAAGTCTCGCACAGAACGGCCAACTAAGAATTGAATCATCTATGTCGTGTGATTCCTCGGTAAACAAATCTGAGAATTTTCCAGAAATGCTTTTCACCGTCGGAAGCAACTATTATGACGTGTCCGTAGTGAGCATATTTCTGTCAACCAAAAAACTATAATGTCGAAAACATGTGGTTAAAATCAAATTATCATTGTCCCGAAACTGATGAACTATAGAAAACAGCAACAATTTTGCCTTTTAGACCGCATAGTGAAACATTCACTAATACCTAATGAGGCACGGATGAAAACAACAGCGAGATAATTAAAAGTATTCCCGTTTCAAGCTAGAAATTATCAAGTGCAGAAGTATCATGGCGAAGGTCACACTAATGACTGGTCTTTGGCAAACAAAACGGCGACACTTTGCTTTCATTCGGCCAAAATTAACAAACTCTTTCGTCCACCCGCGCAATATAGAACGGTTGTACATTGTATAAATATGTCTGACATTTCTCTTCAGTATCACAATCGTGTTAGTCACAAAATCATCTAATCTAAAGAAGAGCTTTATGGGATAGAAGCAACCTGTCCGGTTGCGTTTGATGTTCACAAAAATTCAATCCCAATCTTTGCCAACCAGCTTTGTCTCGTGTGGTGTTTTATCGAATCCATGATCGTTATTCAACTGCCCTCATATATGCTCGGATTATAACAAAAAAGTCAGACAACACGAAACAGGTGCATTGCCCGGAAATCAAAACGGACCCAGTGGTTCATTGTCACATTTCCAGTGATTGGGAAAAAGATAGAGAAAGAGGTGCTTGTATTAGTCGGATCGGACACGAGCGATGTGCATGCTTTGCTTATCACATAGGTCTCTGGATAATCAGTTGGCATGAGGCAATCAGAAATGCCGCTTGTATTCTGAATAATGTGTGCACACGTTCATCTCGGATGCATATTGATTGCCGGTGAAAACAACTACTGATTAAAGCTCGGGGAGGTATTTACAAGACATTTTATTTTTTGTTTGACTCGATCGCCAATTATCTTCAAAACCGTATCAATGAATTCTTTTAACGGCTTGAAGTAGTGTAATTCGACAGAGGTTGGAATTAACTGGGAATAGCTAACGGTGGTCAAGCGGGTGAGGTTGTGGCGCATGGACGTGAAGCTCACGGGCTCGAGTCCTCCCACCAGCTTCCCCTCTGTTGCTCGCAACCCCTTCATGAAAATGATTTGTTATGATTTTATTAACAAAAGGCTTAAGAGACCAAAACGATGGAAGATTATATTATTAAGTTTCGTAACTATCCGACAGAAGCGCAACGGAAGACAACAATCAATAGTTTCTGATTGAGAAAAGTTACGCATCATACGCGGTTTCTAAGTCAGTAGACTGAATGGTAAGACACCCCTCAGGGTTAATTCCTGACGCATCCGAAAACATCATTTTCGTCCAAACTTCAGAATTTGTACCACCGGCTAGATAAAGGTTATTTGGATAGGCAGTTTACGATTGCTTGCGCTAGTTTGCGATAATGTACCCGTTTCCTGTATTGGAATAGATTTGTTTAAGCTACTACCGTTTTTACCAGTTATTAACCGCAATGACCATGTTACGGAAGCCTAGACAACTACCTTGCACTGATAAATACCCTAACGTCAAAGTACTGATCGCATGCAACAATTAGGCCACATCAGTAATATTAACGTTAGATATAGTAGAGATGGTCCAAACTGTGGAATCTGACCATTCCTCTATCCGAGCCCAGAAATGATTCCAGCCAGTGTATTTGTACCGCATGTGCTTTGCCAGCTGAGTTATCAGGCTACGGCAAAGGTTGTTCAAACATTTCACTTAAGGCCCGGCAATTTTCCGCTCGATTCCATAATCGCGTGATATTGGTCCCGGTGAACCTTTCTTAGTTTGACTGTCTGATCAGAATTTTCCACTGGAATCAACCGGCATCCACAAGTCCGAATCGCAACAAGCTGGAAAACTCTCAACATTTCCACCAGTTCAAAGCTGCCCAAATTTACTGAACAGAACTTTGCTTTACGAAGTAGTGGTTCAGTCACCCTGGATACCAGTTGCATAACCCAACCAAGGTATGCTGTTTCAGACACGCTTTCGACATCGGGTGACTTCCAGATTGGGCACAAATCATCAGAATATGGTAAATAAGAATCCCTAATTACCAGCTCTTGCAATACTGAAGGCTCTTCTGTGTGCATATACGAGCCCATGTCAACGACCCCATATGTTTACAAACAGATTTAAGTATGACCCATGAGCATGTCAGTCCATAGTTATGAATTTCCGCTATATTGGCTACGTTCTAGCAGTAAGACCAAACTTTTATCCTAAAGAATCGTTTTCCACTGTCGAGTTTTTGGAATAGCTGGAAGAGCAGAGTTATTCAAAAACGTAGAATCACAAACGGACATTCGCTCTCATCTGAAAAGGGTCAGTTGTGACTTTCCGTTCCCACAAACTGCTTTACAGGTTACAATCCAACAGGTGCCAGACGGAAGGCTCATCCTTTCCGACCTAATACCAGCATCAAATGAATCCATTGAGGTATTCGAAATAAGAATTTTACTTTAAAGAAATGTGTCACAGTCCAAAGAATGTCACGCTGAATGCGAATTCTGATTCATTTTTTTCGCTGTTGAGGACTTCGGTAAATCATCCTAAGAACCAACCACAAATGTGCCACAAAGTGCACATCTACTGCAGATAACTGTGGAGACCTCAGCGAGTTTGATGTACTTGCAAAATGAGTAGAAAAACCACGTTAGACTCTTCTTTCAGACTGTTTGGATGACTTAATTGGAATTTGATATCTTTCCAACAACGTGTCTGCTTTGGTCTTTTAACGACTTATGAACAACCCAGGTCACTACAGAAATGTTTAAGAAAATTTGCCCAGTACCAATACCCGAGCACCGATACGTCCACGTCTGAGTTGTCGCAGGTTTTAAGGACAACTGCATGCCAACTGCAGAGTTTCTGGGTTGTGGATAGGAGAATGACAATTAGGCCATGCTCAGTGAACCACCAACCGTGGATAAATAGCAACGGCGCCATGAACGTGGTGGGCTTTCGCTAGTAACCCTTGACACGAAAAAACACGTTCGCCGGTGACAGTACAATATGTTGAACATGACCCGCCATTGTCCATTCTCATTATCGCGTTTTACGGACTGGAAAGGCTTAGCAAAAGAGGCCCACTGGCTTAATTGGATCAATGCTGCAACCTTGCGCCTCAGCTTGATTGCGGAAAGACTAGAAGTGGATCCTGGAATAAACAAGACTATCCTGCACTAGGGGACTAAGTAGCCCAACAGATCACGGAGGAACCATGAGCGATGACGGACAAACAATTACGTGAACAAGGAATCTGGAGGAGCATCGTCGCAGTGTGGCCGCGCCCCGGCGTGGTGTAACGGCTTGCTCACCTCCGTGACCTAACGAGCTTTGCAGGAGGGAGCATATCTCAAGCCGAAGATCCAACCATGTCTGGAAGGCAAATGAGCAGAAGCCTGACGACGCAATCTCCCGATCCCTCACATTGGAGTATGAGTTAATCTGGTGCCACAGTCGAAAAAATAGAAAAAATGATCCCAGCAAACGGACTTCCATTTAGCTACTCCCCGCTGCTTTGCGGAGAGATTGGTGTCAGGACCAAAGAACTTGGTTGAAAACCCTGTTCATCGCCCTGATCAGCAGTTGGACACTCTAGTAGTAGCTGTTCATCGTTTCCAGTGAATTCCGTGTCGACAAATAATTCCATGATGCATCGGTTGTCGCTCAGAGTAACCAGAACCGCGCTGGCCATTGCTTCCAACAGGGCAGAAAGTGGTAAGTATGCACCTGCTCAGAGTTACCGTGCTGTGTTAACGCTCCAGTGCATTGAATGTGAGTTAGAGTACCTAAAGAAAAAAACCCTGCGCGATGTGGGCAGTCGCAAAGTATCGCTCGCTTACATGTCTCTAGCACGCCTTTTACAGGAAGTCTTTTCTATTCACCCTCTCGAACCATTTCCACTTTTCCGTCAAGGTCCCCATGCCACAAGATATGCACAGAAATTAGTGCAAATGCATGTACATATGTGTAAAAGAAGACATATATATGATCAGTTTCTCTACTACCTTACCTTTCCATGGCTGAGAATGGTTTGAACATCGTGTCATTCTTCTATTTGACCAGTGATGGATGGCTAATCTTAACCATATCACCCGCCTTAATTGCTCCCTTCACAATCATGCGTGGTACGAACTCGGCCCAATGTCATATGGCTAAATGTGTGGATTGTGAGATATCAAGAACAGAGATTGTCTCACTTAGTTCATGCCTCGATTTTTCTATCATTCGATCAAAGTTGCGTTAATATTATTACGTACTACTCAGCAACACTGGGGCTGGTCGGTTTAGTTTAGTCATAGTTCAACTATAACAATAGGTTGGATAAGGTCGTGGCGTTTGGACGTGAAGGTAGCATGGTCGAATCTTCCCACCACCAGTCAACTTCCCCACTTTGCAGCTCTCTGTTGGCCGCGGCCCCCTTCCTGAAAAATGGTGTACATTGTTATTTCATTATTAAAGGAAGTAAAAGATAAAAGGTTAACCTATCATCATGCCAGGTTTTACCATTCAAGCTAGGCCAGCTACAGAGAAACTTCTGAAAAAAGGAGTGGGGTTAGCAGCATTCACAGGATTATACTGTATTCGTGAAAGATAAAGTTGAACATACAGGGCGACTAAGGTGACTGTCAATCATTAATTCCCAATCATCTCAATATTTTCGTTTACAAAATATCATGTGTACCTACTGTGATAGCCGTGAAATCTCATTTTATTGGCTTATAAAGACGGTATACACGGGAATGCTGCCTATGAGCAAATAGTGAGTGAACTGAGTTGAGCAAAAGTAGCACCAGAATACGACTTGGGAAAAGGTTTTCACTGGTCGGCATGCTGCTATCTACGCGATTCGCTTGAACAACCGTAAATTCGGTGATGTTGCGCGCTGTGCATTGTAAGCGTAATCAAATCCGTTTAGTTTCAGGATAGGGAACCGCATAATACAACAACAAACGAGACGTAAAATAATACGTGACTAGATGTTTTCACGAGAAGGCCTGTGAGTGAGTAGCCACACCTAGTCATTGCGAGAGAAGTCTGGCACTGAAACTGATAAATCGTGGATCCCTATGACCCGAATACTACCTTCGAACCCATCCTCATCCTCCCGGGATAAACGGGCAATAGAGTCCCATAGATCTGCAATCTATCCCGATCGCAACAACACGGTCAACGATGAGCAATCTTCATTTCCCACTATTATTCTGCTAAGTTTGCTTTTTTATTGAAACGGAAACACCTGCGACTGTTTACTCACCACAAGAAGGGCTATTACGTAGTCGAAACAACCGTTATCAACAAAGATCACTCGGCGCATAAAATATCTTTATTTCCATCCTCCACTAGCTCTTTGGTGCGGTTCACTACTGTATGTGGACAAGTCGACTTTTGGATGTCTTCAGTTGTAGTCATGCATGTGGTGCGGACTGCACTAAGATCTGTTCACTATAAACTCCAGAAGTCGCACCAGTCGCGCACAACAGATGTCAACATTTACAGTTTTAATCAATGTCTTCGTTTGGTCATTAAATCGGTATTTAGTGTTCGTTTTTTTGGGTCAAGCAGAACAATGCTAAACCAATGCAGACATCGAGTGGAAATGGAGAAATTTGTTCTGTATCCACACACTATAGTCGCAACCATGCCACTTAATCTTGGCCATACAGCAAAGGCATCATTGGACAACTCTTCCAAGTCTTCTTGTATCATCCACCCTCAGCGATCAGATTTTGCATGCGTACGTGAAGAAGTAGACGGGTAACAGCTAGGTTAATGCGCAGCTTTGCACAAAGGCTTATTCCAGCGCAAAGTCGCAGTACTTCACAAAGTTGTTAAAATTCCCTCCTTCGATAGTCTAGAGGAGGTGCGAATTCGTATAAGGAACAGCTGTTTGGTTAACTTGTACAGTTTAGGCACTTCAAGCAGTGCATCTGTTCTACAGCTCTGTAAGTGATGCGGCTGACGTCTGCGGTAATTTACAAAATACCGAAGAACTCCGCATACTGAGTGCCTATGGACCAACAGTTTCGGTTCCACGTACAGTATGGTCGAAAACCGGTTACAGTTTCGGGATCCTTTCTCAGCTAATTTCGGATCCGTGATTCATGAATAGCAGCTGAGTGACATTCCTCGAAGTTTACCCATGCTATGACGCCAATGCGGCCTAGGGCGCAGCTGATTGGGACTGACGACACATGGTGGTCAAGGTGGGCATCGCAGTCTAGTTTGAATTCTGACTACTGTTTGGTATAGGCCCGGACGGACATGTGCTCTGTCGAGTCATACTACTCCAGCAGAAAGATTGATTTTCCGAGGATCCCAGATTTTCGTAATGTGCCCAGTGACTACCTGTCGAAAAGGTAGATTGCCAGGTAAAAGCCAATGAAGTAGATTTTGGTCCCCTCAGTTAAACAACTCTCAACCGCGGCTCCAAGAAGCTGATAAATCCATCAGTCCCTAGACCTTGGCAAACTACTCAATGGGTAAGCCAATGTAAGTAGACTGTATACAAGGAGTGAAATCCTCGATGAGACGACGTTCCGTGTGCGAAGACAGCCATTCTTGAATGATATTCGTTGGATCCAGTGGCTATGGAGGAAATCTGCACAATCAGCGGAGCTTGATGAACCCTTGGATTACTGACTGTAATACTACCGAATGGCGATCAGGTTTCTAAGGTCACCTCAGACGAATTGGGCATCTCGGTTTGGTGAACTATCCAGAAAGCACTGAAGTGGTTCACCAAATGTCCGCTACAAACTTCCTGCTATTTCACAAGTAATCTTTGGCTGCACACAAGCTGAAAGTGTAAAAGCCCAGTGATATTCAAAACACTTTCGTACAGTATTCCCAAGTCTCTGTCGTTCTAGGCTCTTTGACCGCGGCAAGCCCTACCCGACAAGCGACGTGCCTTCTGCCGCTCCCTCCCTCTCAGCTCTTATTTCGGTGGCCGGACTTATGCCGACACAAAATGGGAACCTAAATTTGAGCACCGGGTCACAATCACATAATCCACTGTAACGTGAGATACAGAGAGCCAAAGCATTACCATGCGTTCACTACAATTACAGAATCCAAGTAGCCTGCTTAACCATGGTAAGCCTACCTAATCCCGGCGGCCGGCAAGTCCCCAAAAGGGCATAACCTACTGGATGTGCCATAGCTTGCCAACAGACCAGTGTGAGTTTCCTAAATTTGTGGTCACAATGAATAGCTGAGCTCAGAACGTCTTGATCTCTCGGGAAGCTATTTTACCAAGAACCGCCGTGGCCCGATCCAAGTACATGCAACTTTAGTAACCGTGGTTGCGGTCTACGAACAAAATTTGTACCCTGAGATACGGGCTAAAAAAACTATGTAGAAATAATCATAATCTAGTCAATTGTATCCTGGACACAAATTGTTTAACTGCGGGAAATTGAAACATCGGCGCACGGCTACCAGATAAGCAAACCCAATAAGTACTGGGGGAATTCGGTTTCCGTGAGCTATGTAAAAATGGTGACGGCTTGGCTACGTCTGTAGACTTCAAACAACTCATCACCAATACCTGCTTTCAACAGCCAAAAGTTTACCATTGACTTGATTTTCCAAAGTTATCATCAATCTAACATCTTGGTGCGTTGTCTCTGAGTGTTATCGATTAAGAACTGCCGGGCACACTGCGACAGTCCAGTGGGTAAAAAGGTAATGACCAGGAGCATATCCTGATGAACGTTCACTTAAAGTTTCACGTTTCACGTTTCACGTCTCACTACGACAGACCTTTCGTCCTGTTGCAGAGCGGATGTTTCCAAACGGAATTAGGTGTCAGTAATTGGGCTGCATTGACCCTTCAGAAGCCAGCACTGAAAAGTAGATGGACCAACTATCGTTATCGGGTTTACAATGCGACGAGATGATTTCGATTATTTCGCAAAGAACGAAATAAATCAGTCTTCCAGGTGAGACTAGTGACGATTATGCAGGTCTTGTGCATGCAGCCTCTTGCTCTATGTGAAAATAGTACATCTAGCTAATAAACGAAATTTTGTTCTGAGGTGGAGTAAATTTACTGGAAGAGTCTCCAAGTGCTTTGGTAAGGTCTGCAGTGGATGCTTTTGGGCGCCCAATTGGATATTTGCCCTAAGCGTCTCTCAAAATTTTTTAAGGTAAACCTAAGTCTTAAAAGAACGCTACCGATTAAGTCGTAAAAGTGTCTTCTCTTGGTGAAAGTGAAAGGATGAAGACAAACGCCCAAGGTTCTCCATCGAGTTGATTGACAGACAGTCTGAAGGATGATCAAACACTGACGCATTAACTACTCTCCGAGTCTATGCCTCCTAGAACCGGTGCGGAGGACGCACTGAGCACCAAAGTTGTCTACTCCGTCGGAAAGATTGACGAATTGAGTAGTCAGTCACCAGTTCTCAAGTCGCCTTCCTGCCTTGAATATAAGATCCTTTGGTTAAAAGCTCAAGACAGAGCCTCCTGTCTGTAAAATCTACTTCAATTTTGGCAGTCAATTTACAAATCATGAGCTTGAATGGGTAAATGATGAAACGGAGATAGAGAATGGAACAGCTGTTGTGTGGCGTTCATTTTTTTCTGATTCTTCCTTCCTCGTGGTTTTCATGGCCAATGTACCATAAACAGACCGGTGACAAATACATAATAAATATAAACGTACTTTGTGACAGAAACGTTAACTGAAAAAACAGCACTTTCCTCAAAACGGCTTAATGGTGTGCAGTTTATTAGCCTACTTTTTGCCGAACCATAAGAGTTAACTTTCGGTCTGAAACTGAGGGCTATACGTTACTGAACAGCGAACTTTTACAGAAAATTATGGGTACTTCGTATACACATTTGGTTTACAGATCAACTCTACTCTGGTCAACTGCAAATTAGATCTGATATTACCGTATCGAACTAACCTGACTACAGCAACGGCATTACGGAAGAGTAACTGGTTGTATGGAACCGGAGAATTGGAAACGGACCACTCAGTCTCCTGATTAGCTGACAGTGTAGCCACAGACCGGATCACGGTATTGATTACGCTAGGTAACAGCGCCTCGTGAAGAACACTGCGTTTTAAATGATCCACTCCTGCCAAGTTGCAAAGAACAGCAGCCGCGTTCTCCAGAGAGGGGCGGAACGCGTCCACCTCAGCCTCGTTCATGGTAAGGAATGCGGGAGTATCCGCCGTGCTCTCAGAGTTATGGCATAAGTAGGCCACCTCGCGCAAACGACCTTGCCTGTTCTCGATCAACCAAGCCAGAGCTCTAATACCACCAACACGTTCCAGTTCATTCTTTCGGGTGAAACAAAAAACAGGATCAGTTAAACCTTTCTAGGGATTTTCATAATGGCAACCACAGTAACCTACAAGCAACGTGACACGATACTGGAGACAATCAAATTTTATATCAAACGGATTAATCTTAGGAAGTTACTATCGTTCTGATCAGCAAGTTTCCGGGTGTATTTATTCGACTAGCTGCATATAGAGGATCGTCAAAGTCCGACTGGATTAGCGTGCAAGATTTATTTAATTCGCTAGTAAGATGGGAAAACTGATATCCACCAGCCATTTACTCGCTTCCCTTAACAGACCATCCGTGGTCCCCGTGAAATACTATCTTCTTCGTGGTCAGTGCGTTAATCATAACTCGAATGTGACAGTCATCAAAAAGCCGTCGGTTGACTTAGAATAAAGTCGGTTAATACCAATTTCAATTCGAAAGCATTTTGAAAGAACAATGGAATTGCAATAAGACGCATGGGAAATAAATCCTCAGGCCTTTAATACCACCAACATTGACATTACGGTTCACATATAAACCAACAAAACTTAAGTTAGGTGGATATTCCACTTGTAGCTTGCTACAGGGATGCCGAACGCAAACTGGCTCTGGAGGTAATATATTATACAAAAAGAATGACGGCCTAGAAACAACAGATAAATAACTACACAGTCTACCATCCGCTTACACTTACCTGTTTAAAATCAAGTTTGAAAAGACTGGATATATACTGCTCGTTACTAGGACTGGTAAACCTGTCACAACGTGACTGCACCTTGACGTGGTGCGATGGCTTGCGTGCCTCCATGATCCAACGAGCTATACAGGATGGCTTATCTCAAGCCGAAGCTTCAATCATGCCTGGAACGTCAATGGGTAGAGGCCTGACGAAGTAGTCTCCTGGTCCTACAAGTAGGGAGTTGATCTGAGTTAGCAGCTCAGTCGGAAAAACGAGTGGAATACTAATTGATCCAAGTAGATGGACTTCCACTCAGCTATTCCCCACTGCCTTGCGGTCAGGTTCTTGTCAGAACCAAAGGCTTTGGTTGAGAACCCTAATCGTTCTTCTGCTTAGCGGCTGGACTCCCTAGCAATACCCGTCCATCAATCCCCATGAGTTGCACGCCTACAAATAATTCCATACTGCATCGGTTGTCGCGCAGGATGATCAGGACCGCGCTGCGCATTGCATCGAGCGCAGGTGGGGTAGGTAGTGATAAGTGTGCTACTGTTCAGAGTTTCCTCTCTTTTATTCAACCTGTCTCTTCTGTCTCCAACCTGATCTCTTTGCCCCTTCTGCCTACCCATAGTATCTCCATTGATAACGCCCGATATCGCAACGGTTTATTGTCAAGTAGTGTAGTAGGTG
>LUCM01006846.1:167592-206382 GCA_008360955.1 Fasciolopsis buskii
TTACGTAGTATGGCTAGGATTGGATGGAGTGACCGGGTGAGTAATATTGAGGTTAGGAATCTGGTATTGGGTGCCACTTCTGAGAACAGCTTGTTTCAGCGTATGAAACTTAGTAGTTGGGTCACGTGTTGCGTATGACGAACACTCGTCTACCATACCGTGCCTTATTTTGTGTTCCTCCTGAGGAATGGAAGAAGCCATGTGGAGGCCAACAGATGACGTGGCAACGTGGGATGAGAAAATGTACAGCGAAGTTAGGTAAAGTAGGTGTCTCACGCCTTCGTGGTTGGGGTCCAAAAAACTCATCGACTTGCTGGTTGGAGACACTGAGGGATATGACAGCGAATTGTGAACAGTGATGATCTTGCTGTCATTTCCTATCGAATCAGAATGATTGAAAACACGTGCGTTTGTAGAGTTAGACTGTGTTCCGTGTGTTGTCCACACCTGTGTAGGTCCACTCTCTGTTCCCGTTGGATATTCACTCTTTTTGTAGACATGTAACCTTGAGGAAAAGGCAGTTGTCAGTGGGGCTTGCTTTGCTGTTTAACGCGGAACGATGATGATGATGAGAACTGGCAAACATTCTGTTTATTAAGAAAACATCCGGCAGATGATCTTAACGAACTCAAATGGTCTGTTGTCGCGGTATGTCGTTCGTTCTTTAAACTTCTTATCTTTCTCATGAAACGACAATGTATACCACTTCCGAGGAAACGATCGCGGCCAACAGAGGACTGTCAAGTATGAAAGTATACTGCTGGTGCGGGGATTCGAACCCACTAATCTTAGGTTGAAGCACTACCATGTTGATCGCTGGAGCGTCGCCGGTAAGGAACAACCGTATTTTTACGGACCTCGCGACCCGTCGAGCTCACGCTGTCAGATCGTTGGATATCTTTGAACTTGTTCTCCAATGGGTGTCATTTTACAGAGGTGATATATTTCGTCTATTTGAAGCACAAAGGACTTGAAAAATGTGAGCCCTGCGAAAGGAGTGTGTACGCAAGAATTTCTTAAATGCGTGCACTGGAGATTACATCAACATCGGCCGAAATGGTTTAGGCTTGGTTGAACAGTCACGCAGTGCCATTCTTCTCACCCTAAAGGGACGTCTTGAAAAGTGTTAACCCATTTTGAACAATTATTATGTCCCGGTCTTGACTTTGCTCTCAATAACAAACAGTCCGGAGGACGAATACACATCCCAGATCCCGATGGCTTAAATGAAATGATGTCGACTGAAACTTTAAACGTCACTGAAAAGTGAGATATAGACAGTTTGTGAGTTGGAAGCGAATGAATCACATAAGTGAAACCAAATGATGTCATATCTTTTCCTTATTTTCGAATGAATAACCCTTCACATCGGAGAATAACAAAGCAGAAAAATAGTTCTAAATGACCTCGGCAAAAATCCTAAATTCTGTAGCGAACGCAAGTTAACCAGAGAAAAGCTATCCATTTCTATCCATGTGGCAAGGTTCTGTACAACAGCGAATTGCAGAGAATAATAACACTGTGCAAGCAGAATGTACTGATTTAGTAGCAGACAACCCATAAATGGCCTGCTAAACTCCCACAAAAGGCAGAACGGTTATTCCTGTCCGTTTGCACCTTTTTGTTAAACTGAACCTACAAATTAACCGGATTACATAGCTTCCGAACGTCCGTTGACAACAGAGAATGAACGATGAGGTTGTCACTGAGGTTGGCCAAATGGGCGCATTGGAACGGGACCATCGTAACTTAATGACCTTAAAGCTCACATGACCTTGGACAAAATTTCGTGCTTTTCATTTTTGTGCACCAAAACCCAGTGAAGAGGAAATGGATGGATGCATCGTTTAAAACAAACACATCCACCCATTGGGATGCTATTTTCTGTAGTTTCCAGTGAATCCCGTCAAAGATCGTTTTTTTGACCAACTCAGACATTGAAGCCCACCGCAGCCGTATAGGCGTGTTTGGTACTGATGGGGTGGCAGCTTTGTGAATATGCGTGTGAGTTAGAGCTACACTTCGCTTCTATTCTCCCAGCGACCGATTTCAGGGTAGTCATTCCTGTGTACATATTCGACACAGGCAAGTGAGTCATCGGGAACGTCATTAAGTCTATCTCCTCCCAAATGTGGTTACACTCTCATCCAATCAAAAATCATCTCATCCCCCTCACCCATAACGCATTAGACAGCCTTGAAAGAACCGGCCCAACAACTAATTCGGGTTAGGTATGGGGGTAAATTGTGTGCACCCTGTAGGTATAGCCGTTTGCATTGACCAACCGCCCCGGTCCGTTGCATTCGGCCTCGGACAGCTGAACCACATCATCTTCGTGGACTGTAAGGAATCGAGGCGAAGAAGCCAACGACAATATCCCAAAATGACCATCAAATCTAGCCTAGGTTGCTGCCCCTGAAAGCAACTGTTGTGCATGGAAAACACCGCTGTCTGAGTGATGGAACTAATAAGCTTTTCAAACAACGTCATTTTATGCTGAACACGACGCGCCACTTCGCGTGAAATCGATACTTAACCAGACATTTGTTTGCTATGAGTGATTCGCCTATTTCGAGCTGAATTCGGTTCATTTCAGCATGCCTTTTGTGAATCATTAATCAAGTACAACGCACAGGTTTATTGCCAGCCTCATTAGAAACTCGACCGAAGCATCATGAGTGAAAGGTGAATGAAATTTCGGAATAATGGTGGAATCTTTGTACCAAAGCATCAAGAAGACAAACGTTGTACGATGTCCTTTTTTAACCTTGTTGATCAACCTGAGTGCCACAGATTTGGCTACATTTTTTGAGTGAGAAGTTTTCAAAGCTCTTACGTGTTTTGAAAAAGTCTGCTATTCAGCATATTATTTTGCCAAAAATATATTTCGTAAATATCGAATTGTTCAGGTATCCGCCTGGCAAAAATAAAACAACTTGGTAATAAGTTGCAGCAATTGACTTTTTCTTCTTACCTGGACAAAAGCAATGTTGTGGGACGTCTTCATTAGGCTATCATATGCAATCAAATTCACAGTAACTGCAAGCTCAATGTGCTTCGGTAGTTCAGGATTGTCTACGAAATTCAGCTTTTTATGTAACTTCGGTCATAGTTGCACACGGTGCCGTGCATTTACACCCGAGAGAGTGAAAACTGTTTTAACGTGATAAGAAGGTTTTTACCCCGCCTATGAAAATCAAAACGGACTATCAACACCAAGAAAAGTTGCATCCCGGTCCCAGCTAAAGGCATTAGATACTGGATTTTATCATTGTTCAGTGAGCTCAGAAATAACTTTGGGCGGGGGGTGGTTCATAAACTAATTTGGTGCACTTCACTTTCACCACCGCATGAACAATCATCCAGATGTTTTGCATCATTAGCTGAGCCATACACATACAAACTTGGAGGTCGCTGAGAAACAGAATCATTTTTCCGGTACTGCTGATTGTTTGGTGGTATCTATTGGCATGGATACGAATAACTGGAACCGCAATCCTTTGGTATGCTGTGTTCTACTCATAATCGATTTTCCAGTAGCTAATTTCTATGGAACAAACATACTAGGCAGTGTTCCGATACTCTTAGCTGAGAATCTCCCTTGCGCTGACACCAGTGTGATTCGCTCGACACTGAACCATTCAATGTAACAGATCAATAAGAACGTGTGTCGTCCTCCTCTAGAGGTTGTCACCGCCAAACCGGTAATCGGGTACAGAAGCTTACTTTTATCTCCAGATTATCTCCACTGGTCAGATTTCGCAAAACTCCCACCGTGTTCAAACAAATCTGGGCGTGGTCAGAGTACAGCAATTGTACCAGGGCAGCGATTCCTCCACATTGACTGTAAAGTAATGATATTAATAACATGGTAAATTATGAACTGGCGGGGAGAACCATTTGTTTGTTGTGAAAGTGAACATGCACACACTTCAACGTATGCACACCAAAAGGACCTTATTTACGTGACACATTGTATTATCGTAGGTAAATCACTATGACATCAGAAGTAGTTGTACTGTTGACGCAAAAATACGTCAGCACTAGGCGTCACACAATAGCTCAAGAAAAACGTTGCATTCTAGCAGGACATTAACAGACACTGAAGTTGGGGACATAATGATTCGGACTTGATCCTTCAGATCCCGTAGTCGTACAACGAGATGGAACGAACCAGAAGCATTCTTGAGCGGGCAGTCACACAGAAACAGAGCGCGGAATTCGAACGGCTAGCCCAATCCGCTAACGAGAAAGAGAAGACCAACATAGAGCAGGGCCGTGCATTTATTGGCGATCCACCAATACTGGTCAGAAGTCAAGTGAGCTCTATCGTTTATGTAGTTTTGTGGGGTGACCTGCGTCGATAGGTGAAGCAGCCAATCATAGGGCGAGGTTTGCTGAATCTTTTCGCGGCCATACGAAACTTCGCAACGGCGCAATATTCTAAATAACGTCAACTCCAGAATACCTCGAAAATTATAGGTTCTTTTCGAAAAATAATAACAACAGAATTAAAATTTGCGATGTCAAAAATACTAGATTGGTCACTGTCTATGACAACTGTTGGTACTAGAACGACCCTGTCCTAAGTTGTCATCTATAAGCAATGAATTGTGGGTATGTGAGGGCGCTAAACCTAGAGAGAACAGAAGCGCCACGCTTCAGTGGATGTACTTTATTAGAACAACTTGAGATCTTCCTGAAACAATCATTAACTAAGTAAATTGAGACCCCAATGTTCACAGACACAACTCAACAGTACGAACTTAAGCGGAACTTTTCAAAGAAAGGTGACTGATTAAAGTGAGTAATTAACTATTTGGTAATAAGCACCCGCGATTCAGACAATAATCATTTTCAAGGCTCCGAGGATAACGACACTCAGCAGTTAATTTGACCGGTAGAGGTCAAGCGGATAGAGTCGTAGCATTTGGGCGTGAAAGTCTTCTGTTCGAGTCCTCCCACTGCCGGTCAACTTCCCCATTTGGCGGCCCTTTGGTGACCGCAGCCCCTGTTCTGAAAATGATGCACATTGTGATTTCATTAGTAAACCAAACAGACGATAAAAGATATAAAAGATAACAGAGTCATCAGCAAAACCTCGAAAAACAAAATTGCTCAAGTTGAGCTAAGTGCAGTCTGAATAAACTATTCTCGAACAGCGGTCACTTTATAAAAGAACACATGATCCCGGTCTCGGCTTGGCGTTAAGTACTGAAAACCGTCAGCACAGAGAAGACCTTATCGGAACAAGCACATTTGGCTGGGCTTGAATACGTTCGTTCCAGAGAGACAATATATCAACTTCGTCCACCATATGGGAGTGAGTCACTCGTAAACAGTGAGCTGGGACACTAGAAGGAGAGTATTTTCCTTAGTGGTAATGTTAAACGAATCGTTGAAAGTTGGTCCGGAAGACCTAGCAGACAAGCCGTTTGGCTCATTCATCCACATGATAGACGTCAAAACTGTATTTGGTACATGGAGGATATGTATGCTGCTGTCGATTCCTGACAGTAGTGAACGTCGTTCGTAGCACCCGTGATTCTCGATGATGAGTTAAGCGTTTATACCATATGAAGAATCATTTCATAGAAGATTTAAGCAATCTGATACCGCTAAACAAGATGAAAATGTTCAATTTGTTTAGAACAGTTGCGAGTGGGGAAACAGAAAGCTGGAAATCAGACAATTTGTGAAGATAAACCTAGTGCAAAGATCTACTAGGAACGCAGAGGAAATATCTTTACGGATGGTTAATTGAGGGAACAAAAGTTAACTGGTAAATATTCCAGATTTTCTCCCGATTGCTAAACGTACTACTATCGTTCAATTTCTTAGACCGTTAAATATCCTAGTCTGGCAAATGTCAGTCTCTGGGTGAGGGAAGCAACACCAACTGGTTGAATCTTGACTAAGAAGATGGTCAAGATTCTGAGCTGTTCTGTAAGTTAGCCGTTTCAAAACAAATTGTGGTTTATGTGACTAACGATAAGTCATTTCGTACGAGTAGCATGAATAAGAACGAACAATGTCCCAACTTCAGATTGGGCATTGGACGACATCAACGTTTTTCAAACCATTTTCACAAAAACTGGAAAATTCCCCTGTTTAACGCGGCCCTTCAAACTGGGTGCGTACCAATTTTCCATTTATAAGCCCCAGATCAGCTCAAGAACGTCGTTTACTAACAGCGTGTATGAACCAAGTGACCAGTCTCAAGCAGTAACGGTTCATACATCTTAAAGAAGGAAACAGGTTCCCTTAGGAACGATCTGCACGACTGAGTCAGGGACCCTCAAAAACCCAGACTGATTAGTGTCTGCATGTGGAACGGACTAAAACCTCAACAATAATGCCTCGACGGCTAGAAAAAACATCATATAGAGTTGCAACATGCAAACTAAGCAGCAATATTTTCAATTCATTCAATTTTTTGTCAAACTGAAGGGTATACAGAATTATATCCACAAAATTGATCAGAGGTACTCTAATTTTCATCAATTAAATAAGGAATTGAAGCAACCGTACCCAATCAGGACTTAGTCCATTCTTACCTGGCCGAAGAAACGTTCATTTCAATCCGTAATATAGATGTAAATAAGCGCGTTTCATTACCATGGCTATAAGGGTCATTAGAAGACCTAACCGATAAAATCGAGGATTCTTTTGTGGTATACGGGCTTTACGGCAAAGTGTATAACCGGGAAATTCGATACATCTTCAAAAGTTTCTCATTCCAAAAACGACCAATTTTCGTCATGTTTTGAGTGCTTCCTGTGACTTATAGCGATTGCTGGGATTTTTCTGTCATATTTAAGCTAACCAAACGTTTCTGATTTTTTAAGGTGACAAAAGTAAATGACAGTTTAAGCTCACCGCGTCTTGTCTTTCAAGCTAGGATTTCGATAAACTAGATGTTGCAGATAAGCTGATGCATTTGCAACAATATCTGGATCGGGGGACTGGAGCAGTCGGATCAACTGTGACACATCCGGATTGGTGGAAAAGTTGACCGTTTTCGGTCTAGTGAAAGCTGCATATCGATTTGCCCGAAGCATTGAAGTGTTGGCAGAAGGTCCGGCTCCGGTCGGTGACCAAGAAACTAGGGGTTAAAAAACAATGGCAATTAAGTGATCATTACTTAGTTTCTTGATTATACTATAAGCAGAATTAGTCCGACAAATCCACTTACAATGGGAGAAGTGGAGACAGGTTTACCATAAAAGCTATTCACCTCTTCCGTCATTTAACGTTTGGCTCTTACTTTATTTTATGCATATGTATAAACATATATGCATATATATAAGCTCAGGATAGGCGAATCCCAGTAACCACGACATCATATGCACAACAAACAAGAACATATAAACACAACCAGCTTTAGATACAATAACGAGCGATTGGAGGACCGGTTACTTCTTTTCTGCTGTCAGCATCATCATCAGATACGCTTAAACCCTATAATATATAGATAACAGAAGTGGAGTTGACTAAGAACTCTCAAAGGGTGGTTTACTTGATAGTGGTACGTATTATCTTTCCGAATGAATAACATTGCAAAATGCCGCAATGTACGATTACAGATATGTAGGAAGACAATAAATGCCCATGAAATTACCCATCAGGTTGACAAAAATGTTAGGTTTGTTCGAAGAATATAGATTGGTGAAGAAGCATGGTCTCAGGAATCCACATTCATGTTCAAAGAACAATGTTACCAGATAAATGAGCCACATGGTAAACAAAATGGGTGTTTCACTTTGAAGAGTTCACGGCATTTGAGGCAGAGATTCAATCGAAAACTGGAAGCGAATGAGCTAACAAAGTTATTGTCTCAAATTAGTGCTGGATTCTGGCTATGCCCGCTAAGATTCCTGACCCTGAATGGGCCTGGTATTTTTCGAGCTTACAACCGGTTGTGCGGAGCTCCGGGAGTACAAAGCTCATTGTGCTGAACTGGTCTACAGTAAACATAGCCATGAATGCTTTGAACTGTCACTGTTCTATTAAGTCTGTTTCATTCAGTTTATTGTTTTCCGTATTTATTCAATCAAATGGTCCAAATCATGCTTACCTCGCTTATTTCCATTCTTTCCGTTTTAATTACAAGTCCCAGCATGATATAATAGGCTTAGTAGACAGATATACATAATCGACTACAACAGCACCAGTTAAAGTTGACTAAGTCAATATAAACGGAAAAAGTCGGCTTTTCAGACAGCAGCCGGAACGAAATGTTCGATTTAGTTACATTCTTTATGACCAGTGAAATAAAGGTCACTCAGCACACCTGCATCAAAGTCGACAAAGCAGCATGAAACTACGGGTGTACAAAAATTGGGCCTTTAGGAATTTTACATGCAGTGCCTTACTTTTGACGTTTGTTTGTTCTTCGACTGGGCCAGGATCGTCCTGTCGGTCAGGGACCGGTGTTTTCGAGTTGTATGGTTTGCAGCAATTTGGCAGTGTTTTTTCCAACGGATTTGTCACGTCCTCGAATTCAATCGGTTCCGATGACACATCCAAACTGGGTGTTGTAGAATCATCCGTGTTGTCAGGACTGAAAAACACAGACATGTAGGACTAAGAACATCAATCAGAATTCCATTTTGGACGTTGTGTAAAAATCAGCCTCCTCAGTGGTGGGTGGGTAAACGACAAAGAAGATGGAGAGGCCGATCACGACTGAAGCGGAGACATTCACTAATGTGACCTCCACAAAATCCAGACGAGTCCTA
Source organism: Fasciolopsis buskii (assembly GCA_008360955.1). Classification (NCBI taxonomy): domain Eukaryota; kingdom Metazoa; phylum Platyhelminthes; class Trematoda; order Plagiorchiida; family Fasciolidae; genus Fasciolopsis; species Fasciolopsis buskii. The sequence goes on from LUCM01006846.1 coordinate 176,334, forward strand.
AAATATTTCTGGTCCAGAACCACAGTTTGATTTTGGTATACTATCACATGCGTGCATGCACATTTGCATAAGAAATTTCATTACTCGTGCGACAATCTCCCTCATACGTTTTTGCTTGGAGCGCTTACCAAACAGACAGTTTGTGTGAAACATTCGAATTAGAAGACGGATTTTTCGGGGGTAGATTGCATTTTGCACGACAATTATTTTGCATCCTTCGACTTCTTTTATCCAAAGACAAATGGTGCACACCTTCCGTTGGATTATGTGGTAATTCGCCGGTGGATGGTTGTCGTCCAATTAGTTCATCATGAAACTGGACGTGTTGACTACCATCCTCAATAAAACTCTGAGTCATCCGATTGTTGAAGCCGATGGATTGCGGACCACGTAGTTTGATATCAATGACCACGTTGTATGCACTGTTTGTTCCTAAGAGTGTGTTTGACTTCACGTTGCCCGTGCTTGGGGTACGAGACAAAATTATGGATTCGGTATCCACGCTGAGGAGACCACCGGGCGCAATAATCGAGGTTTTCTCAAAAGAGGGCATTGTAACCGGCATACTTCGTTGTCGAGTGTGATTTGGAATCGGAAAATCATTCTGACTAATAGCATCGTTGTCCTCCGTGACAGGTGCATTTTCTACGTGCTTTCGCCAGGATAGTCGCACTTGAGGTTGGGAACAGTCAATCACAGTGTTGCTTCCCGATAGGTTCCCTTTAACCGTACGAGTGGGACAAAATGGGCGACGAATGAACTGTTCGGAAGCACCAAACACATCGTTAGCACGACAAGTTTTAATCGGTGGCGTAGACGGTTGAAAATGTATGGGTGGATGATATCGATAGTGAACAGACTTATCATCCACTGATCTGCAAAAATAATGCAATGAAGAGAACTACCTTGATTAAACACTGTTCATTAGGAAATAATGAACACTTGCATGCTTTGATGCATTCAATAGAACCGGTCCCAGCATGCGACTTGCAGGTTCATTAATCGGAATTGTAAAAGCACATTTAGATGTTCTATTGTTCGTTCCTAAGGTCTTAATTTTCTGATAGAAGTTTATTAGGCACCAAGTTTTAGAAAAACTGAAAGAATGAACGAATGTCGGTCAGAACTGATCATCAATGTCCATTAATAGTGGAAATCTGAATAACCGCACGATATTCTCAATGCACACCCAGTTAAAACGGGCGCATAAATACATACCGGGCCCCATAATCAACGTGTCGAGCACAAGTAGATTTTGACGCGGTCAATAAAACATCTATCATTCCAGGTAGGTTCAATAACCAGAAGTGCGTCCCAAACGAAGTATCGATTGACCGAGGTGGTCGTAATTGATTCCCAATGCGTTTCATTTAAATCCGCTTGCAAGGGCTATTGATAAAAAATAAGACAGTCTGACAACCTTTCACTGGGGTCGGGCTATTTTCAGATGCATAATGCATTTGATATTTCCTAAATAAAGGAAGTTAATGGTTAGTTATTTTCTTAAGTGTTCATAATTAGTAATTTTTTGGAAAGTGTAACTATTGTCCAGTTGGTACTGACAGGCAACGTTCTAGTTTCTCCTCTCCAGGACCCGTCTTTGATGATCAAATTATACCAGGACACTATGTATATTTTACACATTCATATTACGTCCCAGTTGAGTTTCAAGCTTTGCATCCTCATATCTCAGCAGGTAAAGTTCATTTACCGGATGGCACTAAGCTAACGCATACTGGAATGCATAGTTTGCTGTGTATGAGATGAAAATACCAACATCCGTTGCTTGATCTCTGTCCACGTCGTACAGGAAATGCTAGATTTTGCAACAACCATACTGCCGTAATAAATGCACTCACTTCATTCTCATTTAAGAAACCGTAAATGCTAGATTTTCTCGTCGACCTATCGACTTTGTGAGACAATTTGCATTCAGACAATTAGTCAATAACTGTCGACAAAATAATCCGTCGATCCACTTCTGTTGACATGGGTTCCAGTGACCAAACTGAAGCGAGTGCATGCTTGGATAAGTGTCAAGGTCCGCTTGAGCCGTTCAGCATATGAGAGCATGTAGCCACGTGTGATTCATAAGTAGACTGATTCAATCATCCGTCTAAGTAAATTTTCCAAATCCAACAATCGTTCGTAATAACAAATGATATTGTATAGCGCTATCAATTTTGATCAAGCATGCAGCATTACTTGTTTTAACCTGACCAAAATACAAACTAGCTCATCCGTTCGCAAATTTAGGGGTACTCCGATGTTTACTTTTCCGAATAAGCCCACAGAGCACATACTTCTGTTTGTATTGTACTTACCATACAAACCTAAGAAAATGTAGGCACACTAGATCTTTTCTAAGTTGTTGCTACCAGATCATCATCACACAATCCCCAAAACGGTGAAGATACACTGCTAAAACGAACAAGCACTACTCGGTCTATCTGAATTCGTCCAATCGCAGCTTCCAAACCAACATTGTTCACCCCAGTTGGCGATCAGTACGAGTCAGGTAAGTACAACCAAAGTTTCATCCAAACACTTCGACCCATTTTTCTAGCTCAAGGAAAAGTACAGGAAAACTGGACAGGTACGTAAGTCAGATCTCACGGCTGACGATATCCTGGGTATGACTGTGGCAGCATTTGCACACATAAGGGCACACTAACGCACGAGGAGACAAAGCCAGTAGTGTCATCACTCCACAAGGTGATCAGAACAAGTTTGCCATTCCTGTTCGTTTGGCTATTGGGTTCTTTGTTTGCATGATCATGTGGTCGCATCCATTCAGAGTGCCAACAGAGCGGCACCACCTTCAAATTCATACGGGCGACCCGATACTTGCATACACGAAAAGCATGTCATTTGTTTCCTAATCGATCGATGTGCACGAATTTATCTATTTTCCAAGCAATGGTTAATTGCAATGCAACTACTGAGATAGTACAGCGAAATCATATTCGCGTTAATCTACGGTTACGATTGACCGTACACATATCAGTCCTTACAAAACTGTCAGTGAACATCCGGTGATATAGATTATCAAACCGGTGTGTGAGTATCGACATTTCGGGAGACAAAACTGTATTGCAACAGACCGCGTTCTCGCATTTAAGGCCGAGTGCTGACTTATCTGTAAATGGCCTAAATACTGTCTCATTCGTTTAACACGCAAAATCAACTAGCGAAAGGGTGTGCCACGAATATAAAATCAAATCAGTCTATGTGTTTAGCGTCATTTCCATCATGCAAATGTGTCAGAACGAACTGCTTCTAAATAAACCTGAAGTATCCAATCGGAATGGATAATTTCCGCGCCAATCTCACGCAGAAAATGTCAATGGTTTCACTCTACTACGCTCGATGTGCGTTATTGAGCAAGACCCAATGACCATCCACAACATGGCAACCTAAAGAATCAGATTTAAGGCTGAGCTTCCTGATGCTATTGTATTGAAGAAAAACACCTAGAGTCAAACAAAATGGTAATTTGTCAAAAACTAGTGTGAGAGAGAGCAGAATCCAGAAGACAAAATACTTCAATTGCTACATTTCATTTGCTATCAGTGGCAACTGTTTACAGCTTTAAGATGACCCGAAACACATCGGACAAAATCAGAGTAATTGAAGGGTTTTTGAATCCCACGGCAATTATAAAGTGCCAATTTACCATTCACAAAAATAGCATTCTGATGTCTGTAAAAAAAATCCTTAGAATAAAAATCATGCACGTGCGCAAATAATGCTCTTACGCAGTCGAAAGCTTGGTGACCAAAGACGGGATTGCACTGGATTTACTATTTTCTATCCGATCAAAACAGTTGTACTGGAATATGAAAGTAATGGAAATGATGAAGGCGATTTGAATAGTCTTATTCCATTTACTTTGTTGGTAGCTTATTGCACCGTCTACCGTGTGGGATAGCGTGCGACCGCGCCAATCAGAAAATCCGAGAAGACGCAAAAAGCTAATGCTACTATATCACAATGAGGATTCGCAAATCTTTTCCCAGTTAGTTGAAAATGGACATCGGTAAAGATCTCTGGTGTCGACGACTAGTTGGAAGAACGATACTCCAAGACTGTTACATAGGTCACAATGGTTTTTGTTTGGAAGAACCTAAAAAGTGACTCATCAATATTTATTCCATTCACAACTTTGACTGACAAAATTTAGAAACATCAACAGCGCTAAAGTGATAATTTCAATTTTATTATTGACTGCCCGGAAATATCCGCAAATGCATTTATCTCATTTGTAAAGATGCTGTTGTCACGAAGAGCAAGAAGGCGTCTGATGTACCTTTCATTTCAAAGACAGTTTATTTAGCTGCACCATAAAACTCGAGATTTTATTTTGTAATGGCAAACAATGCGCGGTCAGAAACAGTAAGGGAATTCTAAGATGCCGGCAGAAAATCTTACAAAACAATCATGTGACCTATTCAAGTGTTTAGGAACTCCAAATAAAACCATCTTTGCTACTGCAAGAAGTATAATTATCAGTATCAAAGTGGATATTTAGCGACAAGCGCCGGTGAAGGATTCTAAACTGAAGAATTAAAAACCCATGGATGAGGATGCCATTTTCCCTAACCAATATGCATGAACTGTCACTTAAATTGAGCAACGTAGACCTATCATGATAATCAAACAGTTGTTAAGTTTATTAGATGGGAGTTAAAATAACAAAACCTACTTGCGATGGGAACGAGGTACAATTTAAATCGTTCTTGAAGTCCATAGATCGATCTTTCTGGAGTCTGTGATCACTTAGGAGGATTCTGAAATTACAAAGGCAAAAATAAAGTCACAGACTATTATTTACACTAAAACGATGAAGAGGATAGAAATACCGCTCAGGGGTTTTCTGTCCCAGATTTCCGTAATGGGAGGAAAAGTGTACGGCAGTTCATAAGTTGTATCGTTAAATAGTGGAAGCATTTGATGAATGGTGTATCCAAAAATACAGTGAGTGACTTTGCTGTCTACTTCACAAATCAAAGGCTGAAAGTGTATTAGTTCTGTTCCCATGATTGCTTGTGACAGCAAGACGTGCACAATTAAGGTGGCTATCTTTATTCTGATTTTGAAATTCTTTTCTTCTCTTGATACGTACTTTATTTGGCAATCAAACACCAGTGCACAATGTTTCTAAGGAAGAGACCTGCGGCCAACTGAGGTCTGCCAAATGAGAACGTCGGGTATCACTGGGAGAATTCGATTCTGGGACCTTCATGTCACAACTCTGCGATGCTAACCGCTTAATCACTACCGGTTTCTTACTTCTGGATATGGTAACCGAACTTTGGTCCACGAACGTTTGCCTCAGGTTTGTGCATTCCAAATCGGGATACTTCCAACAACCTTCCCCGAAAAAAGCACTGTCAATCGGCTACTTTGATTTTCTTCTCATATTTGTTAAACTTTAAGTGAACCTAGCTGTCTTTTACTCCATCTTTATTGTACAACACTCCAAGCATGAAGATGAAGCTAATATAGTTTAACAAAAAGAGTATCAGATAAAACATAAATCTGCGACTGCATGGTCTGGTGCTTCTGCTTGTTCATGGCTAGCAAAAATGGAGGATTGTCTTCCTAGGCGACAGTGGATTTAAAGCTTACATACGCGTGATGGTGTGATGGATGGTAATACGAATAACTCGAAAGTTTATAAATTAGCGATGCAAACATCCAATGTTCGTCAACTGAACCAGGCATAGGACAGTTTGAAGGTGCGCGAGCTTGATAAGAATTAATTCACATTATAACCGTGATTTACCAGGGAATCCGTTTGCGGGAGATGCTTAAATCAAAAAAAGGTAGACTGAATTTTACCTGGAAAATTATGGAAACAGTTCATATGAATCAAAAACGAAAACAAAACCAAAGACCACCGAGTGCGGTACTGTATACTTTAACTTTTAGGACTGTCTGATTTCATAACACTCCAAGTTTTAGAGTTATGTCTTCTGACTCCTCAACTATTTATCTCGTTGGGTCAGAAGCCCATCGCTTGCATTTTAGTTTCAAATGCTTGATAAAACAAATCACCAAGACTAGAAATTGAAAAACATCATTCATAGTATACCTCATAGTGTGTTAACAATGCATTCTTACATTTGATTCCGTGGACATGCAAATTTATTTACCATTAATAAGCCTTAAATTTGTCAGGAAAGACGAAAGTCCATAAGGAGAACAATTTTAGTCAATGGAATTCAAATAAACCGTCGGTCTAAGACAGATGTCTTGAATCCTCAGCCACTGAGAATCGGACGAAAAAGGTGGAGAAACTCAATATGCCGAGGTAACAAAACAAGCTACAGCTCCGTAGGTTATTTTGGGGAAACTTATTGAGACAGCATCAAGTTTCTTCAAAGAAGTTGGCTCCAATGGTGTGAAGGTAAACTAACATTCATCAAACGCGAGAGTATACAGGCAAACAGTAGGTTTTGGTGAAAAAACAGATTGCTATGCCTGATCTCAAGGTACGTCAACCTCCCGCGCATTTTTTACTGTAGATTACTGGAGAAGGATAGAGTAAATTACTTCGAATCAGGAAGGAAAATAAGAAGAAAATGTCCGTTGATAATAACCAAACCATCAATCGACATGTATATTTCCCCACGTGGCCATTTGTAGAAGTGGATCTGAATAACTGCTGAGTACAACGTTTACGGTACACTACTTGAAAATTATATATGATCACAGAAGAGAATAAAATATATACCGCCTTTTGGGTAGTCATTTTGGAGTTACTAGTGACGTTATCTCTATTAAACCTATTAAGGACAGTAAAACACCAAACGTACGACATGAAATCATGCAAGCTTATATTGGAAATGGTACCAGACCTGAAAAAGATCTTGTCGATCACGTCAAGAACAGTTAACATTTATGACATCATACTGAATAACGAGGCAGGCACTGTTCCTCGTACGATAGAGTTTCTGGTTACGAGGTTTCTTACTGCTTTACCTGACCCAACTCAGAAAACTTCAGTCCCTAAGGGTAATGAAATCAACCCAGGAGAATAAAGCTGGGCGATATTCTACGTACTATTTTCAGTTTATCCCTCAATCCATCAACAAGATTTATCCTCTCAGTCGCAATAAGATATTCTTTTTGGTGAATGCTACCTCAGAATTACCTTATTCATAGAAAAAAAATTAAAATGCAGTCATTACGTGACACTCCGCTTGCAACTGAAACAGTCACTTCCAAAGTAACGATTTTCGTCGGGTCTAGTGAAGAACATGAGGGATGTCGTTTCTCCTTTGGGACACCTCCACCACAAAAACGACCGATCCCCGGATGGAAAAATACTGCACGTTGTCTTGGATCCATAAAAAGCCAGCGTCGTTACTTGTGTAAGGCGTCCGTTGATCCTATTAGCAACCAGAGGTCGTTCGTATTCACGTAGAATCGGCAACAATCCAGCAAAATTAGCAACCGAATTTTCCACTGGTTTAGGAAAATCTCGTGTTTTCATTACAACGTTGTCCACAGGAAGGGAAAAACAATAGGCGCTATCGTAAAGTCATTGTTTCTCAATCAAACCCGTTTAAGTTCTTAGAAGACTGCATAACTTCTTGTGTTTTCCAGGAATCACGGGCATGATGTACTTCATCAAACCCCTTATTACACTTGCTGCAGAGTGTATATTCTACATTGCTTGTGCATATACCATAAACTTGCCTAATGATCCATCATATGTCACTATCAACAAAGTGAAAATCTACTGAACGAATCAGCATCGACGTAAAAGCCACCGCTGCCAGTTTCCGAATCCCGATACCTACTCACCCGCATGAACCAGTACGCATGTCCCCTCTTGTTTCAACTTGCTCCGATTTATCATTAACGACTGTTAGGACACGCCTCTGCCAGTTATTTTTGACACCTAGCAGACCATCAGTATATGGACATAGGTCCCAAGTTGTTGGCACGGAAACTAAAGATTTTGCTTGCAGTAAATAAGCCCAAGCAAGATTAGGTTAACTGTGTGGATTAGATCCTTGAGCAAACCGTCCTGTGCTTATTGAACAGTAATTTACCTGACAATCATTGGGTGGTTGTCCTCATTGTAGCTTTACACACTGCGTTTACTTCTTTGTATCAAAGCACCGCCCATATGAACGATTACTCTCGCATTAGGGCAATTCCATAAGAGGCATTGCGCTCCCGTATAGCCATTGTTTGCGGATCCGGAACCCTTCAGGAAAATTCCCGAACTTCAAAGTACGATCCCACTGCCTCGAGATGGTCAGGATAAGTGTCTTAGGCTACTAGTCGCCTACACGCCCTGAATGCCCCACAAAATGATCACAAATGACCGGCGCCTCAAGAAATCTCTCCCTAGGAATTCTGACGTACTGCTTTCTTGTGGCGTAGGTGTTCCCACTAAACCGTGAGGACGAAGGCGAATTTCCGGTGCTCCCCATCGGATTGAGTGGTATTTGGTAATCAGTTTACGGGAGTTAGCTAAACGCCAAACTGCGAAATCTGATTTAATTCAGGGGAACCCAATGACAAAATTCATTGCATATTAAACCTGTAAAAGAATTAAAGCATCAGACTGCAACAATTATGTTTATTTATGGTACCACGAGTAGCAGGTGAAGCTATCCAAATAGTTAGATTAAGTGTAAAAACTTGAATTCTGAATTCTTAGAATAGAGCAGGATGTGATGACCGAGTTTTAAATGGTCGTTCAAAATTTTCCCTCGGGAAAGATCCGACGGTGTTTTAGGATTTGCACTCAACTGTATCCCATTAATTGATTGACGCAGAGGAACCACGGTCTAAACAGTATTGGTTAATATCCAAAGCTGAAAAAACATCATGGTTATCTTTACTCTGTGGATTTACTGGAACCCATGGTTCCACATTATGCTACGGGAGCCAATGGCATTCCCCATAAGAAAGCTGGGCGGCGCAAGCAAACACGTTAACCAGAATTCACTAACTGGTATCGGTAGAATGTGTCAGAAGACTTTAAAAAGTAATGGACATTGCATAAAACACTGTGCTGGCCGGAGTGAATACAGAACATGAGGGCATAACTGCTTCTTGAATTAAAACTTGTAATGGCATGACATTCTTATTTCTGAACCCCAAATGCCAGATAACTCGACCTCAACCCAGTCAGAATTCAACAAGGAATACACGCAGGTTAATATATATTGATTAGAAGACATAAAATATTCATCTAAAAATTGTTCATTACCTTGTTTTTGATTCAAAATGCATTGCATTTATGAACCACTTATGCCAAGACAAATCAAGTTCTGGACTGCTGTCTATTAGGTCCTTGTTAATGATTCTGTTTTCGAGGCTGAGACAATTTAACTAATAATCCAACCACATGTTATCATAGATAATGCGCCGGACTCAAAATATATACCCTGGTTATCCTATACCTAAAGGTTAAAATCTGAAAGTTCAGTTTCCTCGTATATCATCTCATGCATACCTCCCATCAGCCCGGTAATGGAGTATAACAGTCCCTTTTAATGTGCCTAATATGCACGTGCATGCATATATTTCACAAATCTGTGTGAACATTTAGTGAAATTAGAATCTCATAGAATGGAACAGAAATGCCAAAAAAGGAAGGAAAAACGCCTTCTTCTGGTTAACCACATGTTTACTCTTCTAGGTCATCCCTTATCTTTTCGGTTGCCTGCCAAATCCGTGGTTTATCTGTAAACTTTCTACTACGAAATCGTTAAAACGAAGAAACGGGTGCCCCAAAAGGATCTTACATTGAGCATGTAGTCAAAACTGAGTGCAAGTAATCACAAACACTTGGGAGCCCGTAAGTGGCAGCCCAGTTTGTACGCCTTTAAACCAACTTGATTCAAGGAGCTACCGCTCCCTAAATTTCTTGAATAGTTGGCGACTAGCAAATTTGGTTCACACTTATGACGTCTTTCAGGAATCAAAGGGACGACAGCCATTCTGAAAGGGTTGCCACGCCTTCTACGTCACAGTGGCACTAAGAACTTTTTGTAGTAGTTTAGGGTAAGTAAGCTTGTCAGAAAAACTCTAACTTTTTCACTACTATCTGTTTTCGTCCCTGGCCGCATATTCCGTCTATATGACCCCAACTCATTCAGTGCTAGCCACCAATATGATGGTCGTTTCTCTAGCCGCAAACCAAAGATGCACCCCGTATCATACAGCTTTGCTATTTTGTTACTTATGTTACCGTCCAAATAGACGTTGAGAGGTCCTTGTGGACCAGTCTAATGTCACACTTGTGTGGCTATGATGCAGCGAGAAAAACTTAATGAATCCCGATCGGAGAACAGACGCAAAGTTCACAAGGTCCTCTTAACAAAAAATGTTATTATTAAAGAAATCTGGACCATTTGCACGTATAATAGTGAGCAATAAGAAGTTTATACTATACTTCGAAATCACCCGGGCCGTCAGCACGTGTGTATAAACTAACTAGTCTAACGTGACGTGCTTTAACAATAAAATCAATTAAATCAAAAGTGGGATTTACGGGACCAAGCAGAGTTTGAATCAGAACAGTGTTAATAGCTTATCAAAATCATTTGCTTCAGTACTCATCCCCAGTAGTTGGCACTGTGTTCTGGGACCTTGTAAGTGGCCTGACGCTAATGAATTTGACCCGAGTGATTGTTTTATTGGAAGGCCGGTAGTTTACAACTGGCAAAAGCAATACTGGCCTTCCTAAACTGCATCGGTAGCCAGCCTCTAAGCAGCTTTATAGCGTGAGGCGGATGCGTGCATAACAAAGCACTTAGTGCACAGACTGACAAAAAGAAACCGGAAATGAAAGACCTAGTTGTGTGCTCTACGTCGAATAACCTGTAGGGTAAATATAGAAGGTACCCATAGAAGCCATTGGCATTAAAACTGCGCACACATCAATCACAGCGAGAAAAGGATTTCGCACTTATGTGGTGTCTAAAAGCGTTAGTCAAAACCTCCGACAATGGCGGTTTCTTATGCGCACGTGATGCACTCAAATTCCAGAACTTTGAGCCCTTTGTTGATTTCAGTATTCTTTGTGAAACTCCTTACGGACAGTTCATTGCATTTCAGATTTACGCAAAAAAAATCGAGCTGCTTAAAATACCAAAAGCTACTCACGTATTTTATCGAGAGTTGAATAACGTAGCTGACAGCTCTGGATGGCTCCTAAACTACAGTGCACGGACACACGACTTCATTACAAGGCTTTCAAACTGTGGCGCAAAGCTTCTGAACTAAGAAAACTCCTGAGTCTTGTAACACTGGACTACAAACATCAGGGTAATTTATGTGAATCTATATTAAATCATCTGCCATATCATTCACATTTTAATTCTTGTGGTGAGCAGTGGAAAAGATACTGGGCCTCCATTGCACTACTAAAATTACCACAGGGTTTGGTCCTGACAGTCTGTCTTCAGCTCTTTTAAGCATGGTACTGTGGCTCTGACCGATACATTTACACCTCCTAATGAAATCATCATTAGTGTTGTCTTTTATCCCCGACTGTTGGAGACCCGTCACTATTACTTCCATCCCAAAATCTACCAGTTCTACTGCTTTGGCAGAACGTTTTGGTCCCATCGCCTTAAATTCTTCTAGTTTTAAACTGAGGGAGTTTGCTACACTTGAACGCCTATCTTCTGTATATCCTCCCGACGACCGTTTCCAGTTTGCCTGTAAATCTAACAGGTCCACTTTGGATGTTTTCGCCTCCCTCGTTCACCACATTTGTAACGCATCAATGAAATCCGTCCGTTGCGCTTTTCTAGACTATTCATCGGCATTTTACTGTCCCACGGTCTCTTTTACTTCGCAAACTAGAAAAATTTGGTTGCGCCAGAACTTTGTTAGCATGGCTGTCTGATTGATTTACTAACTGAACGCAATGCACACGAATGGACGGTAAAAGTTCAAAACCGTTGGCTTACAACTCAGGCTTGCTACAGGGTGCTGTTTTTTGTCGCTTCTTTTCTCCACTTACAACAGCCACTTTTCATGTCATGTTTAATTATGCTGATGATGCCGCCCTCTCTCACGGCGTTTCGAACAACGACGGTTTTCAAAGTTTTCCAACAACTTATCTTCTGTGCATGAGTTCTCCACATGAGCCGGTTTAAATTCCAACACATCTAAATATTTTGAATTCCCGTTCTCTCGCTCGGTCTGCCCACCCATCCTAAACGTCTTCCATCAACTCAAAACCTCTTACCACGGTTGATTCTGTGAAATACCTAGGAGTTACTATTAATAAAAATATGAGGTGGACTACCTATTTCTAACTGTGTAAAAACTCTCCGGCGGTTGTCATTTCAAATCAGGAAGCTGCGGCACTACAAGGTGAAACAAAGCACCACTTCCCGATTTGTATAGCAATATGTTTTTCCCATCCTTCTTTGCTGTCTTCCAGTTGCATTTCCAGATTTACTTAGAGGCGTCTTTGAAATTCTTCATCGGGGCTATCAATTATTAGCCATGTATTCTTCGTACCATTAACTGAATTGTCGCTTAATCTGTGATCAGTACTTATCACCAACAATATCTTTTTAAATCCCACGCATCCTTTGCACAGCGATCTTTCAAATTGCCGCTTTTATATTTCCACACGACCCGCTTTTCGTTCCACACCATCTAGAATCAAAACCTATAGGAATTCCACGAATTTTGACCAATCGTGACCGGGTTTCAGCCGAATTCCCGAGCATGTCATGATTGCTCCTCGATGAGTTTTCATATTTCTCACGAAGTGATGAGTTTATGTTTATTTTATTTTTACCCCAAAACTTTCGACTGAAGTGCGGCAATATTCATTATACGCAAACATCTATGCAATAAAACACAATATAAACTTCATATTCCTTTAAACTGCAAGACTTTTGCAAGCATATTGTCAACCAATCTTCTTTAATAACTTTCCTCGATTCGAGCATTGCTTGAAATCAGCTGGAAACAACAAAACAAAGCCAAAAACCCCGGGATTGCAAGGCACAGCAAGGCAGCGTTGTACCCCAACCGGCGCTTCTTCAGGTTGCAGGCAGGAGGATGGCAGGCATATTGATGGTTAATCGTAAATAAAGTGAAATCATACACACTGAGGAGGTGGTGGCGGACAAGCAAAGGCATTGTCAAGGATCTGGTGGATTTTCACCCGGCAAGACTTCTTAAGAAGCACCGCAAAATCTCACTAGTGGCGCTGTAACTTGATAATTGTGGGCTGTCGACAAAACGGGGCCACTGTTTTTGTCATGTCCTTCTGTTTTGACAGGGTTTACCAAAAGCAGTAAATGAAACATTTCACTGGGCACCAATTCACCCCTAGCTTGTAAGGTGCACAAATGCCAGAGGTGTATTCTCATATAAAGCGCCTATAAGAAGATTAGATAACTTTCAAAACACTATTTTCCCTTGCAACTGTATACGCAAAATCAACCTGACGTCGCGCATACGCGCTGGCTTTTATAGTCCGGTACTTTATCTCCGTCTACACACACTATTTTGGAATTTAGTCAACTGTTCTCGTAAGGAATCCTCCGAGGTAATTCCTGTCCCTATTGTCCCGCATCTTCATTTTTCTGGCTTACCAGTTTCACCAAAGTTGCATCCGTTAACTGATGCTGCTCTTGGTGGCAATTTGAACTGATCATCTATGATTTACAAATACTGATAAGTATAGGAGGATATGCATGCACTGATCATGCATAGGAGAACTTAGACATCAAACTATGTTATCTAAGATATTGGGATACAGAACTACAACTCGGTAATCCGATCGATACCTCCATACAGGTCTTATGCAAAGTTTCACTTGCGCTTGTCTGGGGTCCTAGTCTCGCGGCTTCAGACTTTTCTGACGTAGGAGGAGCTCTAGCGGACATATTCAGGACCAGGCTACCTGAATGGATCTTTTACGGAAGACAGCTAAGTGCATCAAAGCTTGTAGGTTTGTGCAAATGAAGTATTCGCCACCTCGCTAAATGCAACATGTATGTGGTCTCCACTTACGCTTGTACGGGTTGCTGCCCGGATGCAACCAAGGATATCTTCCAAAAAAAGGTTGCGCTGCTTCTTATGAAGAGCCAGTCAAGCTGATATTGTGTTTTTGGTGAGAGACAAATAAAAATGGGAAAGTTTGTTGGCTCTCCGTTCATATTATTATATATTTCTCGCAGTAAACCATCTGGAGTTCTTTCTATACAAGTCAGCAATTGACTCGGATCGACCAGGTGATAAGTGGCTGCCAATTGCAGGGATGCACATTAAGCTGTCCATCGTAAAAAGGCAACTATCAGTCCGCTCAAAACTGTTAGCTTGCTCCAGTGATCGCTAAAAAAGCGTTTTGCATAAGCTCCTGCCTTAGGGTGACCAGGCGGAGGTAGTTAATGGCTCAAAGTACCCTGGTTTCTTCATTGCATCTGGTGTTTGAGAAAATATCGCAGCAAGGATAACAGGGCCGCAGCAGCTTTCTCAAACTTGCAACACCTAGAATCGACTCAGGACCTTGAGAGTTTTCTCAAGATTGAGGTGAACAATGCAACAGGTCGCTGTGTTTTTTGCGGTTAGCAGATCTGGCCTCTCCGCATCGAGGATGCCAAATGGCCTTCTGTATTCAACCACTGATGTCCCCCAAAGCATTGCTCAGATTTGATTCGTCGTCCCAATTTGGACGCAGACAGCGGTATCCTGATGAAGATAATAGCAGTACACAGTCTTCAGTATCCTGGGCACTTGTTGTTTAGACTTATTCACCGATTGTCTTTCCGCGATCTCTACAAATTCTGGATCAAGTTAAGAGATGTATTGTTGGCCTGACGCATAGGTATAAAAGCGTTAGCCTCAGTTTTGCACCCACTGACTTTTCCCAACCTACTTGTTGGAATCCAAGAGATAATAAGTGTGGCTAGTTAGGAATGTCAAGAGCTATGGGTAAGAACCAAATCCAGTGGGGCAAAAGCTGCAGTGCTTTCATTTTCAGTTTTCCTTAACCAAACAAAACACGAAAAGTCACAGAAGTAAACGGAAAACGTTGAGAACTTTTGCTTTAACTCGCCTCTACTTAGGTTTTCAATAAAATAGACCCCATTTACTATTGTTTGCTTTATCGCATTGGTCCCACGCTTATTGCTGAGGGGGCGTGTGAGTATACAGAGCCGAAAACAGCATGAACCCCTGATTTTTAGAATTGAAAGTTACTGTCCGTATTTAGAACATAATTTGTACTAATCTTGCCAAACACTGTCTGTTAATTTCCCAGCCATTTTCTCCTCTGAGCGGACGGCGCTTTAAGGCAGCAACCATAATCAGGGCGAGCCATTGCAAATTTGATGGTAGTAAGAACTAAAATCCGTACGTCTGCGGTTATAAGTAAATAGAGAGTCCGTGCAATAGAAATTAAATCAGAAGCTGCTTCTTCTTCATCAGTAGTCTTCTTTCTTCATAACGCCACTGGGCTTGCATCAGAGATGCAATGAAAGGGATATGTATCATAGATTAAAACTATGACCATACGCAGGGAACTATAACTAAGCCCATTTATTCCAAAAACCTGCATTTTAAAAACAGAAATCCGTAATTAGCCGAATCAAAAGCCTTACCCAAGTACACATGGCAGATTCCAACTGCCTTAACAAATATAAAAATTTTACCGCTCATACACAGTGGTGGGAGCTGCAACCAAATTGCTTAGGTGGAACCACATATAAAAAAATGAACAGATTCTGCATAGGTAAATGTACCGTTAAATAACTTGAGAAATTTTATACATTTTGGTCGGCATTTTAGGGTTCATTATATATTTGAAATTCATATTATTTTCCCCCACACAGAATCCAACTAAACTGATGAACGCAATGAAATGAAAGGCGACATTTGACGGACAATGTGGATACTATATAAGGGACGATGTGCTGTTTGGGTAGGTAAATCTTGTCGTAGGGTGCATTGCGGCAACAATTATGAATGGATTTGTTTGAACAGCCTGAAAACAACATAAGCAGTAAATATGGCGTCAGCCAAAACGCGGTAAGCGCGTCAGCTATCATCAAAACTTATATAAATGAACCAATACTCTAGTTCACAAGTTACGCACTAGAACACGAAATCAACCACATAGTTTCAAGTTTCACATAGTTCAAGGTCAGCCCAACGCAGTTCAGCGCAGTTCAGGCTCTGGCATGACTATATGGCGAGATGCCTGATCGTCCAGGTTCTTGCACCGAGAGCTCCATGGATCTGGCGGTGCTCCACAACAGATAGGTGGAAAGCCCTCTTCAGTTCCTACAGGGGACGAAACGATTAATTATGTGCTTTCCTCTCGACCATCACCTCAACCCAAAATCCGCAAACGCTCCTCTTCAAATACAGCTGGCCATGAATTGTCCAGTACCCTTTTGAATCCGAGGACTGACCCAACCTCGGCCACATCCACCGGTAGCTTTTTCCGGTCATTCACCACTCGTATGGCGAGCCATTTGCTCGTCAGCCCGGTGGTAACGATCTCCGGCCTAGTTCTTTCCCCGTTCTGTTTTAGTGTATCATTCATACTCATCTGGAATAGGGCTCCGCGGTGACCCCTTATCCCAGCCAGACCCTTGTTGATCCTGAAGGCCCGTATAAAGTCAACGCTTTCCCTACTTTTTTCCAGGGATTACAAGCCGAGCATCCTCAGCTTTTGTTCAATGACCAAACCACCGTGTAGCACATCGCTGAACCTGTTCCAGCATTTTACTACCTTTTAGCAAATGCGGTCTCTATGCCTAGACGCACTGTTCCGAGTGCGGTCTGACAAGTGCCTTGATTAGCGGCAGAAGAACTTTAGGTCTCCTAGATCCCACATTCCTCTTAAGTTGGCGTAGGGAAACCCATGCCTGCTTGGCCGCCCTCTGACATTACGGGCTGGGTTTGAAGTCAACCCTCACGGCTATCCCGAGGTCTCTTGCTTGCTGGGTTTGTTCCATTGCGGCTTCATCCTCAGCTGGACCCAAGTGGTGTGGTCAATTTATTTCTTCTTCTATGAGCCGCTGGCATTTATTCTAGTTCAACGGAAGGTCCCAGCCCACTGACCACCGATAAGCTTCATTCATATCCCTCTGGATGGCCTCACAATTTTCTGCCCCTAATAGTTTGATGTTGTTAACCTTCTCCGTACTAATGGTCGATCTAAGTACCTGGTGGTTTTTCACTCCGTCCACTGTCTTTATCAAAGCAGCCGTAGACTGCACGTTGTTGTTATAGGATTTTAGCTTGTTTTAGCGGCCCGCGGTCTGCTCCCCGTAGGCAGTTCGGCACTTTTGTTAGATGCGTGACTTTCTCTTTCTCCTTATTACTTATGTAGATTGATCTCGGTAGCTCAGCCTGTCCTCTTATTTCATGAAAACCCTATTTACACTTCCTGGCTTTCAAACTTCCGTTCATATCTAAGAGTGCTATCTTTTCCGCAAATGCGTTCCGTCACCCTAGTCTCCGTTAAAAATGAAAGTAAAAAACATTGATCCCACCAGGGTGGGGAGAGAAGTTTAATGCTTGGGCGCTATGTGGCACTACAAAAAATTTCAATTAAACAGACAAAAGCGGAACATTTGTTCTATCCCCCTTAGACTTTTATTCTTTATCTCGTGAAATGCTTCTTCCCATTTTGCCACCAATAGGGCGTTGAAAGGCCATTCTGATTGTCTTTCTACAAAATCTTGCTCAAACGGTCCCACTTTTTAGCTGCTCTGCGATTGACATATTGCCCCGGCATCTATGGTCTACATCGATGCCGATTCTCTTGAGTTTATCTCCGTGAATTCCAAAGTTTATACCTTTGTCTGAATTTTTTCCATTAGATCTCTTTTTGATGTTTATTTCTCTGGTAAGAAGGATTCATATCCTCTATTCTCCTCCGGGCGGCTCTTCTCGAGTTGACCTTTATCGTTAGCATTCCTAGTCGGTAAACATGCTTTTAATGGGTAACGCTCTTCCTAAGCAATGGGGAACAAGCATGCACGCAGTACTCCAGGTGAGGCATAAATACCGCCTTGGACAAAGAAATAAATATGTCCATCATCGCATATGACATATTGGCCACTAACTTACAGAGTTCTCGTCGGGCTTCGTTCATAGCTTCACATACTAAGAGCCCGCAGTAACCCTCATCAGAGGTCGGCGGTAATCTTAGCCGCCCTGAGCGAAATAGTGCGACATCTTCTTGTGACTATCAGTGCGTCCGAGATCTGAAAGCAGTTGGTCCTAACTTCTCGACCAGCTGCATCCACTAAATAATACGACAGTCAGTTACCTTTTCCTCAACCAGCCGCCAAAACTCCTATCAACATAACTTATCACTTGAACATTATGGAACTCGGATGTGCTAGCGCCGACTCCATGTCATTTATTCACAAAAGAAACGAATGGTCTCAAAACTGATCCTCGAGCCTCCCACTTGTTGAGACTTTCTGTGCAGAACTGTCGTTATCCGCCGAAAAATAAACCGCCCGTCGTACAAGAAATCCTTCACCCATTAGGGCAACTCACCTGATATCCCAAGCATTGCCGGTTTGCGACACAGCAACCAGGGAACGATCAGAACGTAACCTTTGCTAAAATTGCAGTAAAACACTTCAATCAGATTTCCGTAACTCAATCTAACAGCCAATTCAGCCAAGAAAATAAACAAACCTGTGAAGTGCGGCTCACCTTTCAGGAAACCGTGCCGGGCCTTGTGTACTGGACAGTCCCATATCAGATGCTTCAACGTAAGCTTCCTGACGAGCTTCTCTAAGCACTTACTTCTCATGCATGTCAAAGCCGCGGTTCGATGGTTATCAACTAGTGATCTTTGTCCACAACTGCGAATAAATAACACTTATGATTACTTCCGTTTCTCCGGCATGTCCCTGCCTTATAGTGAAGGAAGTAAACCATATATAGTTCGGCTAATAACACCCGACAATAGCTAAACGATCTCTAAGTTTATACTTTTGAGACCCGCGGATCTATCTTTTGTGGCCCCCCAGTAGTAAGCTAGTTTCCTTCACTGTTATTATCCGCTGAGGGAGAACCAAAGATTCAGTTTACTGTGCAAAATCCAATTAAACTCCACCATCCTATCTATGTACTCTAACGATTTGCACACACGATGGTTCCCACTTTATTCGACTGTCGCAGGAATCACTGCCATTATTTATTGCAAGAGTACCCACTCAACCTTTGATTTTGCTCTTTAAATGAACATATCTGCAATGCCTCTTTAGATTCTCTCCCGTTGTCCTTGCAAATGCCATAGCAAAGGAATTATTGGTCCTCCTTTGCATTTATGCTGCTTCATTCCTAAAAGTTGCATATTTCTAACAAGACTTTTCGAGCTGCATTCCCTTGCAAATATACGGGCTTTTATCTCACTTCATAACTGTTCGGTGAATCGTCGGAGGTCACCAATATGGGTTGCCATTTGTGATATCTTTCTATAGAATTACCAAGGCATATTGCTTCTCGTGGAAATTAGATTTTTTTATCCACCGTTATCATGCACTCACTTTGATCGCCCCGTCCCTCTCTCTTTTGGCCTTCCTGAACGGAAGCTTCCTGATTTTTGGCTTGTCAACGTTTTTCCCCTGTGGCTGGGAGTACCAGAAACTTCAATTTTACGTCGTCAGTCGTACCGAGTAAAGACAGCCGAAAAAGTTGTTCTTATATTCGGCGATGACTAGGTCTAGAGGCACCCACTTTTCATTTTGGCCTCCTGGAGCATGGCCGCTTGATGCTGCCATTGCAAGAATGCTTCCTCCACCCCAGCGCTTCAGCTTACCTGGGTTTGTTACGGGTCATCAGACTGTTTATAGAATGGAGACATATGCATGCAAACAGTGGCAGTCCGGTCTCGAGGATATGAACAAATGTTCACTGTGTTTAACTTGAATCCGGGCCTCTTGTGGACCGATTATTCCCTCATGATCACTTCCACTCCACCTCTCACGATCCCCCTATGCACATAATGTCCTTTCCTCACTCCTTGTGGGATATGGTCAGTATCAGCCAAGCATGCCTCCGTAACCCCAACCATGTGCTCCTCATTGTCCTCAGCCTGAACTGCCAGCCCCACAAATTTGTTCTTGATGCTCGGTGCACCGGCGTAGACCACAACCGCATTTGCTCGCCCCAGATGGTTACTTCTTTGCTTCACCCTTTTTTGGCCTCCGGGGCAAGACCCTAGAACTTGCTCAGATTTTTATCGATGCAGCCTGCTCTAAGGTTCCTGTTGACTTTTGTTGAATAACCCTTTATGGTGGAGCTTCGAGACTTCTTACGGGGAATGCATTCAAATCAAGCAGAATTTCCCTATCCAGCTGATGTCAGCCTAGTTAGCTATAGCCATTCAGTAGATCAACAATATTCCTAAAACACTGGTAGCAATGGTCGTCCTCGATGTTTTCGTCCGCGAGCGCATGTCCTGCATATAGTTTTGCAAAAACCACAATGTTCTCCTGCTTGCTTGCTTTTGCCCTACAAATGTCCAAGTTTCAGAAAGCCTTACGGTCCGACAGGCTCTGCCCACTAAATGCCTACTGTACACTGTCCAACCTTGAAGACACTTGAGAGTAAGCTGCCTCCAGCGGGCACCTCGGTGAACTTTGCTTGGGTCGGCTTTAATGAACAACTGCTTCTCAGGGAAATTGGTGCCTCGAAAACTCCTAATTCAAGGACCAATCTAGTACTCATACTTAGCGGAACTGTAACAACTATCGGTACACCCCAAAAGAGGTCGTGCTCTAGTCCTTTTCTAAATTTTGAGTTGAGCAAAATGGTTCCTCGTAACTGAGAATTAACTGCTTTTTTTGGAGCTCTGCTGGTCACTGAGGTTCGCATTTGCAAGACATGAACTTGTCTTACCAAACCGTTTAACCACAGGCATTTGGGCTCTTCAGTGGTCTGATACTTCGGTTAAAGAAGCTATGCAGTACTGCCTGCTTTCTGCTACTGAGCTTTCTATGGGACCCATTGGTCGCAAAATTTCAAGTCATTGAGGCCAACGCTTACGCCTTTCGATGAATTTTTATATCATGTAGAAAGAGCTCAGCGACTGCCTTTTAGGTCGGTTCAGTTACATTCATACAACAGCTAGAAGACAGGGAATTCACTTTCCATGTGGGGGAAATAAGGAATTTTCATTACGACAACGGCAACCACTTCCGTGATCAGGTTATGGCGAATTGCGAGGATCGCCTTCATGGTTAATGCTGACAGTTATGCAAAGTTGATTGAGTGATGATCACTTTGGCCCTTGGGCCAAACCAAAAAGCTCTAGAAAACTGCCCGGGATCTTCGGAACAATGGACAGAGAACGATTAAAGATAAAAGTATCCTAAAAATAATGGATTTCCGACGAAAATAATTCAGTCTAGAGATAGGTTGACCGGATACCCTATCGCTCATGGAGCAAAAGCAAGAGCCTGAAACAGGTTGATAGACACCGGTGAAAAAGGAGTTTGACAAGATTAGGTAAAAGTAATTTTGGCAAATAACCTTTGTACACAGAAAGGAGCCAGATGATAAATTAGAACCACTGAAGCCAGTTGAAGAAGGCAAAAATACTGGGAGTAAGTGAGTTTGTGAGAGCCAGAATAAATAATCATCAAATGCATTCGTAAGAAGCAGTTGTAAATTGCGAGATGATTATATTAAGCCAAGTAGTAGAGACCTTTGAAAGCAGTGCAGAAAACCTCTCCGATCAATGCTTTTAAATCTTCCACGGTTCGGATGAGGATGGTTAAAATGCATCCGCATCCCACTTTCTTTTAGCGGTATCACCAAGGTGCAAGTAACATTTGAGGGCACGCAACGGTACTGCGAGCATTAAACCCAACCAAATAGAAGGGCCCTAACGAGAGTCACTCAGCTGTCTCAAAACCAATGGTCACTATATAGACAGTGTATATACGAATCCTCCAATACTGATGACCGAATTCTACCATTAGGCTGGAATTACCAGCCCTGTTAGTCGTTCGCTGAGTATCTCATGTGCCGCGATGCAAACTACGTTGGCGCAAACACTGACAAGAGTAGAATACCAATCTAAGGCACAGAGAAGATGGGTTGTTGGGGAACTTTAAAAATCATCCTTATTCGTAACGTCTTGAGAGAGGCCATCATCAGCATATCCGCCGCGCCCTAACTGGGGCGCGAACCCGGAAGAACAATTCTGAGTCGAACGTCTTCGCATTATGCTACCGGTCAGGCTCGCAACGGTTTGTTGAACCGCATCACATGACAAGGTTGCACCCATCCGTTTGTGAGTTGCACTGCCAGGCGGCCGCTGGCGCACAGCAATCGACCCTAACAGATACGTGACTTCTCTGTAGGTAGTCTAATTAGAACATAGGCACAACATCATCATGTGGTTTGACCATTCAGAGCCTGTCCGGTGACGTAATGGCTGAGGAGTTCGACTCCAAATCGTTCCTCCTGGGTTTGCGTCCGAGTTAAAGCGCGACGGATATGCGCTGCTGATGATTCCAAACCAGGTTAAAACAGCTCTACAACGCTTTCATGATTTCTTAATGATGATTTGAGCGATGATATCACTTGGTTAATTATTTCACAAAAACATTCCATCTCTCATTAATAACAACGTTCATCACCATAGGGGAGCTAGTGGGCAACTCGCCGATATATTTACAGAAAAGAAGCGGTGAGAGAACAGCACCGTGTAGCACTCTTGTTTTGTTAATCACCGGTTTTGAAGTTTTGCCTTCCATTCGTGTTCGCTAGGTTCGGTTAGTAATGCAGTCAGACAGCTGTTATAATGAAGAACACGGACAACCAAGTGTTTGCTGTTTGTGAAGTAGAAGAGACCATGGTACTGAGCCAAATGCCTACGAATAATCCAGGAAGGAGCAATGCACGTGTTACATCGATCCCTTAAACGACTCACAAAAGTGGAGAATGCGGGAGGCGACAGCGTCCAAACTGGACCAGTTAGACTTATAGCCAAACTAAAAAGGTTCATCCGTTTAAGACCAGAAGGTATCAAGGTTACGGGGCAAAAATGTTTTGCCAAAACGGTAGAACTGATACATCCCATGATGGGAATGAGAGTGACGGGTCCTTTGCTCTTTTTCTTCCTACAAAACAGTCGAATGCCTTGCCACAGGAATCCATGGCTGTTGCCACTCCAGGGTTGGCTGGCGAACGTCATGACGATGCGTTAGATTTCCGCTTTTATCAGGTTGGAAATAAACCGCAAACCTGAGTTATTACGAGATTTGTAGATGTGTTCCTTGCATCTTCTCAGAGGTTTCCACTTCTAGGTGGAGATACGGTCATTTGAGACGAATGGTGCTTCTCAGGGGCAGCACGTATTAAAGGTTGCGTTGGCCGTCTCTGTGAAATGTTTTACATTATAATTCAGCAGGGGTTCAAAAGAAAAGATGTGGATGCTAGCGAAAGAGGATTCTAAAGAACAACGTAGTCGTCATATGAAAAGTTACTTAAGCGAACTCCGGTTGGATTTTTTTGCCTAAAGGAACGAAAAGCTGGCTTAGATTATATTTTGGACCTTAACAGATGCAGGCAATAATCGCAACTTGAAACTGGATCACGCAGTTTCAGGGAAAATAATTAAGGCTGGTTGGCAATAACGTTAGCTAGAATGGAACAGCCTACGGTGGGGGGAACGCGGCGATCAGCCAATTCAAACACAGACAGTGGGAGGGTGTATGCGTGATTAAAATCACTTACTGTAATATGCAGATTATCCTCAAGAAGAGGAATAATAAACACTAGAAGAGAGTCGAAGATGTGATATTTTGTTGCAAGCTAAATGGGGCGATGTATAAATTGGTTATGACAGCGCTGCTGCGACTAGAAAACCTAGGATGACACTGTGTCACGAGACAGTCAATTCCGTTGAGCGGGTACGCATAAACAACTTCGGACTTGCCAAATCAGACGAAGTTCACTTATGTTTACACTCCCCTTCAGTCTTGTTCAAGTCCAAAACTCTGCCCCGCTGATGGAGTCCGAAGCTGCCCATTGACATGAGTGAATCAGTCATGGGTTTTGCGTGCAGATGACTCACGCGTGATCATGGATCGGTGGTTGAGGTGTGGGGGACAGGTCCGACATTTTCGTAAATAGAGAGCAAATGCTGGTACTCAACAAAGCCGGAACGCACATCTCCGATGAACAAAGTAATTGACCGCATATAGCAGGGGCAGTCACCCCGAAATCTGTAATCCATCTGTTCTCGCAACATATTTCCAGTGTCAGAAAAGTAGCCTTTGGAGCAGAGGGTTCAACAGAAATCGCCCGGAATGTCACCAAAATCTCCTGTTGTGATTTCACCCGGAATTTGTAAAATCAGGGTAATCTCGCGAAACTTTTGTTACTTTTTCATCGAATTCCCGTTTAACAGTGGCGTTACCCACCTAGCGCCAGATGACTCGTCTAGTTCTAGGCCCGTTCCTGCTTGACAAATCCTACTGTTTCCGCCGCATTTTTATGGCATCAGAAACTGATCAACAACTTACCACGGGAGCGTCGCGACTGAAAGTCATGACGCTACTGCAGTTCAAATTAACTCTCTTAATTTTCACCTTTATTAGTTTCGTTGGGAGAATCTCGTTTGCATCCAGTGCTATCAGGGTCAACTAATTTGAGAGTTTGATCAATGAATTCTGGATGGTGACATAATTCGCTGTTCTCAGCCAACGTTGGCTGTACTTCGTCATGCACAGGCCAGGCTTGATGACAATTTGCTGAAGACGGGTAATTACAATACCATAATGGGCAACGGTATTTTACAATTAACTTCCTGGTCCAAGCACTGGGACCCTATGGCCAGGGGTGCTGCGACTACCCTTTCGCACAATGATCACTTTAACTACTGGTTATGAGCTCTTGCTTCAGAGTAACTTGCAGGGAACTATTGGAAAGGCGGCCGTTCCTCAACATCCAGGTGTGGCAACCATTATTGGATAACCGATTCTGTAACTTTTATTGTTTACCAGATACGGTGAAATAAACAGCGGCTCTCCAGGACGAGTCGGTGGTGGCTGTTGAAAACACCAACAGACATTGGCTCGAAGATGCTCGAGACCCGGGGCATGGGCGGAGAATACGCGAGTGCACCTGCTGCCCCTATTACACTTCTTTTAACTTTAACGGATCTTTTGAATGTCTATCACTGTCCAGGCTTTTTTTAGTAACTCCCAAAGCAGTCGTAATTTGCTAGTATTAATGACCGGACATCCCTAGGATATGAAACCCGCAAGACAGTTTACTACGATCAATGACTGTTGGGTGTGAGCCAAACGGTGGAAGCAGTGTATAAATAAACCCTTCAAAGAACACTGCGCCTTTTCCCTTTCTTCAAGGTCTCGCAGAGAAACCATGCTAATATTTATAGCACATAATGAAAGAGATCTGATTTACATTAAGCGATAAGGCTGACCATACAAATGGAGCATTTTATAAGTATGCTCCCTGCTCTTTTATCAACTAGCTCCTATTCAGAAGGAATTACCGAAGGTGTTTCATTTGCGGCTATGTGGAATTTCGCCGTTTCCGGCAGTTTGTGCTTATCCCTCTAGCTCGTCTAACTTTGCATGGTACTCCAGGAAGCTTGTTGCGTTTAAGATAAACCTTGGTTTACAGGCACCGATCGGAAGGATGCTGTTGTAAATTGCTGTGAAAATGTCCAGTCGCCTCAAGACATTTTTCTCCGAATGAGTTTCCTTGAATAATCCTCTCTTGCTTACAGATATGAAATCTCTGATCATGGAAGGGGATAAACGCGGTTAGACCGGTGCCAGGCGTTTGTTCGTTGTGTTTCCGGATTCCTGTGTAAGAATTTCTTAAGCACCACGGATTTACCAGGTTGATTTGGACTGCCTCCGGATCCAGAAAGGTTTCCTATTGTGCATGGTAATGGGCGCCAATAAAATGGACTATGATACGGGAAGGTAAACCAAGTGCTTACTTGTCTGTCAATAATTTTTCATTCCAGGCTAATCACGGGCCGTATATGCAGAAACATTCAGCTGATTCATTTACCATTTCGACATCAAAAGCCCATGTGCATGGACAACGCGGAAGCCCCCAATCTTAGGTTGAAGATAAAGAGCCCAGCTTCTGAGGCCCAAATAATCTCCAGTGATGGGCCTTTTGCAGAAATAAAAGTGTTGTATGAAAATGTGCAATAAATCTTCTTCATTACATATTTTTCAAGGGTCATCGTCGCCCAGAATGATTCCAAAGTAAGTACTCTCCCTTCCCTCTGGTCAGCAGTATTAAAGACAGCGTTTCGGTTCGCCCCATGCAGGACTTGGGCTCACTCCATCCGGCTTGTGTGTGAATGGCCAGTAGTATATACATGAGAGGACGGCAAAATGGAAGACAAAATCCCCAAGGCTAAGTAGAAAACGTGGGGCGGATTAGACCCATAATGCCCCGCCACATGTTCAACCAGGATCCCCCAAGAGAGAAAAACGGGTGAAACTGCGACAAACGACCAAGTTATCCTTGAATCTAAGGTGTAATCTAAGGTGTCTTAAGACAGCAATTTTAGGGCGCCAGCAAAAGAGGCAAGGAGCAGCCTCGAAACCCAACAACTGCCCCTGGGAAGAAGTCTGAACGGATCGCCCTCCCGGTATTCTGCCCCTCAGACCAAAGGACATGGCTGAAGTTCTAAGCCTTTCTCTTTAAGACCCTCACATCTTCCAGTACCACCACCCCACACTAATATTCTGCCGTTAGGCCCGCAACTACCAACAAACAAATACTGCATGGGCTACTGGGCCTTTGGCCGAGCGCCTGCAAGGCTATTGTCTATCCTCACATCAACGTCCAAGTAACCGGGCATTGAGTTTTCGACGATAGTCCCAAGATCATAGCGCCACGCAAACTACTCTAGCCCCAAGCATGCTCAACAATTTAAAATTTTTTCTCGGACGCACCCCACGGAACATGATACTGACAGTAAACATGCCAGAGATGTAACCGTTTATTACGAAATCTTCCTTCACCCAATTAGGGTAACGTAACTGCTTCGCCAACCGATGTTTGGCTGCTTTCGGCCAACATTCCTTCTGTGAAGGTTCCAAAACCTTTGCTCTTAGTAGTCCATCATCCTCCAACAAGCAACCCGGTGCACGGCCACAACCTTGCAACACTGCTGGGGTCCCTTAAAATACGCACTCATTTCGTCGTTATAATTACACGGTCTTGGACTCATTGGGCGTTTACCGGGCAAAATCTGGTAAAACTGACCGTAAACTTTGAAAAACCAATCTATAGATCATCCAGAACCCCTGGATGCACCAAATGCAGGGTCCTATTGGCCGTACGTTGAGGCAGTCCGCTTTCCTCGACGACTTGGGTATTACCGATTAAAACTACCAAACGGATCTGGTTAAAATTTAATCCTCAGTTGGCAAGGATAACCACCAGCTTCTTGGTGTTGCCTTCATTGGTAAATGATCAATCAGTTCTCCGGAGTTAAGCCCATTTCTTTCAAAGGATCTAGATTTAGCTCTCTGGATCTCCTTCTACTTTTTGGCCTGGGTCTAGTGTAACAGAATCCTCGCCCCTACCATCGCTGGTCAGCTGAACGAGCACATCTTAAAAGCGAAAGGGACATTCGTCCCAAGAACCGGAGCCTTAGTTTGTAGGAGCCAACACATCCAAAAGCACATTGGACATCTCTCAGAAGAGATCCTGGTTACTCCCCAGAAAGCAAGTGACCGGTTTCACGGAATATGCGGACTATCCGCAGTAAATTTAAGTCAACCGTCAGGCAGCATGAAATGAATGAGCAGCAGGCCGATTGCAAAAGAACTCAATCTAACACAGCATGTTTCTTGTAGTAAATGCCATACCTAAAGGGAAAAACACCAATTCCACTAACAGTTGCAGACACCCAAGGTACTTTGGTTGCAACTCCCCTTATCGCGTCAGAGATTTTCAGCTCAAAGTTCTGCAAACTTATTCGTTTCAGCCCAACAACCGGCTACCCTGATTTTCCCGTAGACCAACTGTTACGGACGAGGTTTTGTCATAACAAAGCTAATATCAGATGCATCCGCTGAAAAGCTTTACATAGTCAGTGACATAAGAGACCTTTCACCTCCGTTGGGTAATTGTTTTTTTTCAATTATTCACCTTTCATTACGCTTATTTATTCTTTTACTCTTCCATTTGGTTTTTATCCTAGTAGCAGAACCATAAAGTCATCCGGGTAATTTCCTTTTGCTTACCTGCAATCGCTTCGAAAAGTCACAAAAAGGCTGCAACCACACTGGGTAACGTTGCTAATCCTCCGGTCCAGGTTTCCGAAACTTCCAAAATCCAGACCTGTTTTAATCCACGAGACCTGACTTGACGGATCCCCTTATCTTAAAACAGAGGGCGGATACGATGATGGCAGCTTAAAGTTATCCATTCGATTTACGCGTCAATCTTGGACTCTTCTCCAAATGGTGAAGAAGGCAGATCATTACACTTCTGTTTGAGAGATGTACATGGCATCTTTCTTTAGATATCGGCAAACTGGCTTAACCAGCACCCCAAGCAAACAGTTTGTAATTACTCTGAAAGATGTTTTGCCCTAACACCTGCATTCAAGCAATATAAGTATATAAGGATCTAGTGAATATTTCTCGAATTCCGAGAGGCATGTGCGGAGCATGAAAAAATTTGCTCAAGGGTGGCGCAGCAAAAACAGAAAAAAACCAGACATGAAAGCGCAATGCGTCTGTGCGCCCATGATCACACCCGTGCAATGTGATAAGCGGGGCACAAATTTTTCGGTTTTAAATCAGTGCTAGATTATTCTTCGTCAAGACTTCCTTGGGCTTATTATGATTAGGGCACTGGCAGTAGTTACACGTTTAAATGCATGAAAGTTGAGTATCGCGGGCACAAAATGCAGCTTAAAAGCGATGGCGGGCCTTGCCATGTCGCCCAGTTCCTC
Source organism: Fasciolopsis buskii (assembly GCA_008360955.1). NCBI lineage: Eukaryota > Metazoa > Platyhelminthes > Trematoda > Plagiorchiida > Fasciolidae > Fasciolopsis > Fasciolopsis buskii. The sequence continues at coordinate 205,300 of LUCM01006846.1, forward strand.
GAAAGTTGAGGAGGTTACACGGCGGATGCGAATATCAATATGAATATAATTATGGAATAGAAATGACTGAAAACCAGACCAGACTTTATATTAGATGATAAAAGGGAGGTAATTAACAACATCAAAGAATCAATATAAGGCCGAAGATGAAGCAGCGGGAAATATTCAAGGTACATCAAGCTCTTCAAGGGAGGAAAATATTAGAGATAATTCTGATGAAAATATTGTATATTTTGTGATTTGCGAGAGGCATGCCCAAGGCAGGATCAAATTTTTACATGGATAATCCAGAAGGTATATGGGGATATGTGCTGTGTTTGATTACCCGGTAGGCCCGATGAGAATCTGCAAAACAATACGTGGTGTTGAGGTAAGCGAAACAAAGTTCAAAACTGCAAAAGCCGTTTTATTGTGGTGTAAAGGGTTTCCCGGAACTGTTTGTGAGAAACATTGCAATTGTTTAAGTGCGTGTTGCTGGCGCAACGCTTGATGGGAGCCCGATGGCGGATGTCGGTATATGATCGGAGGAGCAAACGTCAAGATCGGTACGTGGTGGACAAAAAAGCTAGGCTGAGGAGATGATAACCATTGAGGATATGATATTTGGATGGCAAATACTTAAAACCAAGAGGGACGTCATGAAGTTAATAGGGGAGTACCATTTAATGACAATAAAGGGCAAATAAATGCTGAGGAAGACGGAGGATCGCAATCGATTCTGCCGAACTATATGAAGAATGTGATTTAATGAAGCGTTTTGGCGAAAGTATATGGAAATATCAGGACTGCTGATTATATCCCTATGCGATTGCTGACAAACTGGACTGAGAGATGCAATGGGAAAAACGTTTCTTTAACAAGCAAAGTTTTCAAATACATCAGCCATGGTTATCTTCCAACCTTTTATTTTTAGTGCATCATTTTTCGCCCTAAGATTGCAGCAAATGTAAGGAGTTTGAAAAGGCGCAAAGGCATTCCAGCGGAAGTAGCAACTGCTTTTGACCAGTCATAAAGATCCATTTGAGTAGGAGAATCCAAGGGGATCAGCGGTGCGGTTTGAGTTGAACGGGCCAGTGTTCGATC